>LUCH01000658.1:124970-172515 GCA_013368495.1 Paragonimus heterotremus | reverse complement strand
ATCAGAAAACAATAATGTAGCGAATAAGCTCGTTTTCGGTTATTCATCATCAGGCCAATTACATAACATTTTATATGGAACAGAGTTGTCAGAGCGAAACGGACAAAAACAAGTAGCTAGTTTGGGTGAGGTCAGATACGTCATCGGCATACACGGAAACAACGTTTTGGTATGATTATGTCAGCATTATGACGCTACTGGAACCATGATGCTTTGATCGGTCGTGGTGTGGGTGGTTGGTCATGGCAACTTCAATGTCTGAACAAAACACTTTTGTGCGTACAAGGGTGGATTTCTTAATCGAATTTCAATCACTTCAGCTGTGGCTAAAATTCGGCATCTAACAGCTTTTGAGTGATTGGCGGTGATTCGGTAAATCGGACGAAAACAGGAGTCCAGGTTAACAGTATGATGTGTATCCACGAGATGTAAAACAATTGCGCTTGTAATTGTCTTGCTGAGTCCGCTGCTGATCCAAGCTGGATGATGCTCGCGGATACGTTCAGATAAGCGCATGGTCGTGCGACCCACGTAACCGAAAATAGACGGTGATCACACTAATCCATCCGTATTATGAGCATAAGAATATACTGCTTGCAAATGTTTCAATGGTGTAATGAAAGGATTGCAAAGCTGGCCAGCGCAAAATTTGTTGAATGTTAATATAACAGTAAACCCAAGACGGTGAAAACATTTTCGAACAGCATTAAGCAGCCTTCGTAGGAGGCAGAACCACACTCTTGGGTGTGTCAACTCAATTCAGTTTTACGGGGTATTGCGATGAGGCCGTGATTCACATCAACTTTGTTAGACCAACGTTCCTCTCAACTTTCCTCTTCAATCAGTAAGATTGGAAATACAGACTCAGTGTATACAACTTTCTTGAAAAGTCACATCCACACCTGACCAAAAGTGGTCGAAGAATCGGTCAGTCAACTTTTTATAGATAGTTTCACCTGTCTTTTGCCTTGTTCTGATTTTTTCTTTCTAGCTTCTAATCCGTTTCACCACTAGGAATCTGAGGGTGCTTTGTGTTTTAAGACACTTGTAACCTGAGCTTTACTCATTATCTTCCTTACAGATAATTCGTGTCAACTGGTGGCTACTGTGGACAATAGTAATCCGTATTTTCCTTACAGTGGACTGGTGGTGTGTATTCAAAACGAAGCGAAGCCAACTGGGCCTAAAAATACACACTAAATGATTTACAGAGAGATTTAAAATGAAGCTACTGATGTGAGATGATACTCGTTTCCTTATCAATTCGGCATATTTTGCACTCAATCTGATCCTGCACTTACTGCGTTATTACTTTCTAAATGATAACCATCACGTCCAAAGGAATATTGTGTCAACTTGGAAGTCAGCCTCCTCGTAAAATTTCCTCAGGCTTGAACCCTAGAAACTCCATTGTCTAAGCCTTAGTAATCCGCAGTTATTACCCTACAAAATGGCCAAACTACCGTTGATTCCGGTCAAAACTGACTAGACGAGTTTGTCGTTGCAATCAGATTTTCGTGATCTGACGCCGTTTTGGAGATATGAGATCATTTTTGGTTAATAAAATTATGACGCTGTCACCTTGTTTTCAAGGTCATCGGTAGATGTACAATAAATCCTGGTGAGACATAACTTCTTCTCTCCTTTTGGTGTCCTATTTCTTGAGGAGGAGAAAAGACCATCTACATTAAACAAGACACCAATACGGAGCACATTTTGTTAACTAACGAAAGTCCCTGATAACGTTTGCGCTGCATGTCTATCTCTTTACATAGTTGTATGTCATGTTTTTAAGAGCTTCATTCCAGTGTTTGTATAGAATCAGCGCAGTTTCTGTGTGTGTCAAATTCCTCCGGATAGAGTAACTGGTTGGATTATGGGACCACTTCCATCTATCTCGTGCTGTTTGTCTGGAGGTTACAGATGGCTTGTCAAGCACTGGTTTGGTACAGGTGTATGCCGCCTCAGTTATTTGTGCTGTTCTCAAGATGATGACACTACCGATGTCAGGAAATCACAGCTACCTAAAAAAATGCCTGGTTCTGCTATCTTGAGTATATTGGATCCCAGGTTGCAAGTGTGAAATTTGTGTAGTATAATGCTATTTTATCTTCGAAAGCAGAACACAACCAAATTAAAGCCACAAACGTAAATTGTATCTGAAGAATAATCGTGATTATACGTGTTCTGCTGAACCGGACGCAAATGACCCCCATTAGGAAGTGCTTCGTTTCAGGATCTATTTGTCAATGAAATACTGTCCATACAGGAGAGAATTTTTCGGGCATTTCAGGTATTTCTCGCTCATATCACATTCATTGTTTGCAAGCCATAACATCGATCTATCTCGTCTTGCCTTCTCTTTCTGGTTGTGAGTCTCATTAGTTGGTGGGTCGTTGGTGTCACGCTCTGTCAGTTCTGCAGCTCATACCAGCCTCAAGACAGAATAATGGTGAAGCCTTGTAGGAGATTTGGTTAACCTCAAGTCAGACATTATTTATGTGGGATCGTATCTTTCGCAGTCTCAGAGACTTTTTCGCTAACCCCTTCTGAAACGAAGCATTGTATTCGTGGTTTACTCTTGTCATTGCTCATTAGTTGTGCGTATCCTTGTGATTGCCGTGATTTGAACTCGGGCTGCGTGTTCATGGAACAACTGTATTCGCCACTAACACCATTAATTTTGTATCAGGCACTATCAAGTTAGTATATTCAAACTCTCAGTCGTGTTCGTTTGTGAACAACGATCAGACTGCCCGCTCGCTCCGCTGGAAAACATAGCAACTGTCCTGTCAACTCCAGTCAAGGGCTGCACCAGTAGGACTACTCGTCAGGTTAAAGCAGCAAAAATCATCAAACTTGCCCAGCGATAATTTTATTGCTAGTAAAAAGGGGATTCATTTAATATAAATTGATTAACACGTTCAGTGGATTGCGGCAGTCGGACTCCGGTGGAATTTTCTGTAAGCCTGCCTCAATATGAAAAACTAGACTCGAGCTTCGCTCTTTCTAAAATGCATTAGTGGTTCAGAGCGTTGCCATGGCCGAGATTTGAATCCCAGTGTGGCTACCACGAGGCAACCGTTTTGACTACTCTGCCAAAAATCCGTAGCAATAATATTACACATAATATATATCCTTAAAAATATGCCATAATACGTACGCTAAACCGTTCAACCTTTGCCCTATGATCGCTTACAGGTTCCGTGTCTAATGGGGATGCAAAAACATAACTGAGTCAACCTGGAACCTACTTCCTAGAACTCCGTATTTTGTGTATAGAGTCTAAATTAATTATTGTCGTAACCAGAAGACTACACAGACCGGTTTACAGGGCTAAAACCTTTCAGATTTACCACCTGCTCACTGGCGTATTAGACGCGGCTTTGACCTGTCCAGTTCGCAAAGCGATATCAACTGCTTTTCCGAAACCTGCCGTGACAGCGAGCCTTTCGATGACCCCCCTTTTGACCTCTTCGAAGACATTTACGTCTTTCGCGTAAATGAAAGTCGCTTCAGTTAGTTTGTATATATTTCTATCTTAATCCTTCTTGTGTTATTGGTCTGTTACTATCCTCGTACTATGCGAGTTCCTACGCCTTCACCGATTGATAGAAGAACGTTGGTACTACGGATGAAGTTAGGAAACTTTAACATGTCGTTTTGCTGTTCCCTTCATATTGTAACGTAAAGGCGTCCAATAAAGCACAATCTTTATTGTCTAACAAGCTAGTTCACACGCTACGTGCGCGCTTGCGATTTTGAACCACAATTCCAGTCCACAATACCCCCCGGTTTCCGCTCACACGTCATCTGTACTTCTACCCAATTTAGGTATGTGATTGGCGCCTTCTATCCGTGAGTCTTCCACCTGCTCTTCCTCGTCCGTTGATCCGATTTCGCTGAGCGATGACTAGTCCGGTCGCTCGTGCTGTCCTCCGTCCATCCACTGTGGGCTTTGACCGTACTCTACATCCGTGCCGAGATATTCCTGACAGTGTTGGAATAATCACGTTTTCAATGTGGTCATTCATTTTATTTTGGCTGCCACGTCTCGCCCGTTGGTCCGATCCGGTCGAGCGATGACTCATCCGGTCGCGTACGCCGTCCTCTCTCCGCTCGCTGTGGGTTTTTGAACGCAACTCCCTTCTGTGCTGAAGCATTCCGCCGAGAGTTGGATTGCTTGCACTTCCTGCCTGACAGTCCACCACACTCGCCCTCCTTTAAGGAAGTTGCCGCGGTTGTGCCAGGGTACCAATTGTGCACCACTGACACATCGACCACGAGGACCTCGGTTGATTCGGAAACTCGTATTCTTGCTGTTCGTGACGGTAAATGGTCCATCCCATCGCCTTCTAAATTTTCCTGCACCGGGACCGGGTGTTTCTGGCCGGCTGTAATCTCTCACTTTCACCTGGTCTCCGATACTGAACGGACGCCATTTATGTGTGTTGTGCCTCATGTCATATCTTTGCTTATTCCGGCGTTGTCTTTCTGTTGTTCGCTCAAGAGCACGGTGTTCCAGGTGTTGTCGTTCTTGCGGCAATAATTGCCCCTCTCTGTCCCTGGACACGCAGACATCCAAGAGTATCCCTGGCTCCCTCCTGTATTCCAACACTATATGTCATTAAAGCTTAGCACGGCGACGTCTGTGTAATACGTATTGCAAGGTCTTGCTAATAATGAAGCAACACCATCTAGGGAATACTGCCGCAAGCGGGAAAAAAAATCCAGTTTGCTCCCACGTGACTGAGGTATACAGAAGAATTCTGATTGTAATTAACCGTTAAATGTCCGCATTCACTCAGAATTTTGTTCCGTCCTTTATCGGAAGTAGACTGCCATCCGACGGGAAAAACAACGGTTACACTGTGTGGAGTAACCAGTTGTTAGTCTACCAAGAGCATCGACTAGGAATTCCTTGGCTCAAACAACGTTTTAAACGTTGTTTCACCTAATGGAGATTACGCGAACTTGATCTTTTTTTAATAATGGATCCAGTTGTAGTGTCAGATAGATCTAAATACCTAGACCTATCGAGACCATCCGGTCCAGACAGAGTTTATTCTTTTAACGAAAGAATGTTCGGACTGATTAGCTATCACTGGCGGAATTTTTCAAGGGTGCTTAGAGCAGGTCGAAAGAGCAGTCTACCGAGAAAGTTTTTGTTAATCCTGACCCCAAAAAACGGGCCATAATTAGAGCCGAATCAATTTTCATTCTCTTGTCCTGAAAACATTGAAAAATATATTTGCTGTCGTTGGTAGTTTCCTATGCTTAGGCAACCGACCTATTCCAACTAGCTTGTCAAACTTTCCAGCAGACAACGGATGCAACTGGCTGGTCAGTTCATTCAGTTTCCAGAGTGATAGTCATGCATGGTAAGGGTGTATGATCTCGTTCTTTCTTGTCTTCGGGTAGCAATACGGTGTGATATCTTTCACTTGGAATGAAACTGGACCTCCGGTATCTTAAGCCAATCAAAGATTACTTCTCAGAGCGTCACAGCGAATGGTCTCAGATGATCCATTATCCCAAAAAACGGCAGACTTCTTCAGAATGCGATCCTTTCTTCCGTGTGCCTTACGCTATTCGGTAAAGCAATCTCTTATATCTCCGTGTGTAACTGTGGTGACGTTGTTTCTCGCATACTTGAATAGCCCATGGTGTAATCACATAAACGAAAATATGGGCAGCATAAAGGGACTTCTATTTCTTTATTTTTACAAATGCTTTTTGTGGAAAACAAAAGTAATTACATCACAGATTGTCGTTAAACCGTCATTGTGTTGATGATAATTAGCCACTTCGGTGTTCTGCTCGGTATTGTGCCCGATGAACATTCGATGTTCTTTGACCAACAAATTGAAGGCGGTGGCTGATCTCCATTTTGATTGGCTAACACGGATCTACCTTCGTTTCCCTCGAAATGGTCGGTGCGTGAGCGTTGATTTGCTGAACGTTCTCCAGTGAAGATGCTGTTTTAATCTCATTACAATGTTGGTAGTATCGTGCAACGTTAGCAGCAACACTCACTTTTTCGTTCTATGAATTGGACTAACAAATACGTGTACATAGGTGGAACCCGTCGGAAGATGTTAAATTCAACAAAACGTCCGGATGTGGTTCTCCACCTTTTTAAGTATGAAGGTCCACTCCCATGTCCTTTGGACCAACCATAGTACCTGAAATTAATTCTGGTAAATGTTCGTGAGTCTTACCTTTAGGTGATCTCCTCTGTTTACGACACGAGTATCTTGTCAAAAGTTAGACATCCCCTTTTTTATGTCTGGTGAAAAATTTGAATAAACTCCTTCATCTTACAGCAATGGTAACCTTGGATTGTGTTCCACCTTTGAATTTACTGTTCTCCGGACGTGTAACCAAATAGTACATCATTCTGTGTCAGCCGCTCACATACCGCCTTAGTTCAAATAGACTTACTTTGTGTTAAACAATGACTATATCAGTCCTACTCCTTTCGGCGTGTGTGATAAATGTGTCAACAAGCTTCTGTCTACCTAATCTTATAAGCACCGTGACGTGTTGACGACATGTGTACTTCATAGCACCAATACAAGATGATGCTTTAAATCTATGTTTGTACGAGCCTTTGTTCATACAGATTCATTCTTCTCCACGTCGCACGTTGTTTTTCTAACCAACAAAGCAACCGCACATTTCTGATATATACACTGTCGGGTTTTGGTTCGTATACATATGGTTACTATACACAACTGCTTTCAGCCTCCGCAATAACCAACTCCTGTCAAATGGGGTCAACTGCATAGTCACATATTTAAAAGAGCTGTCGGCCGACATTTACTACCCTGTGTTGCCTTTACACACGCCATACTGTATACTTACAGTTCGCCAACCGTTTATGTTGTATATTTCCCGTAACCATCAGGTCCATTAGCTGAATATCCACCCCGTATAGAATGAATAAAACACACGGTTATTGTCTGCCGTCTTTTCACAGAGAAGCAAATGAATACAGCTAAATTCTAAATACGACAATTTGTTAGTGAACTAAGTGAGACACATACTTTCGTTAATTCTCATCCGTCCCTCTAGAATGAGGGATTACATGGAACGGCGATTGAGGGGTTCCTTGTCACAATAGCTGTAGGAAAGGTGCCATATGATGTTGGAAAGTAGAAACAGAAAAATCACTAACAGATTGGATGTAACTAGCAACGAGTTCATTCAGAGGTAAACCAACAGATCGATTAATCATATGGACGAATTAAGAGGTCACGTGTGATTGTGTTTGAAAACTGTGTTGGGCTGGCGGGGTCAGAATAACTGTCTTAGTAATGTAACTAATACCTCAAGGATTGAAAACATTGATCTAAAGCCAATCAGCATACGGGTAAACAAACAACAATAAGCTTAGTATCACAATAATATCGCGTTAACAGTCATTTTTTCTACACAGCCAATCGATTCCTTACTCTGGATGTGTCGATACGATCTTGACAAATGTCAACAGACAGTTTGTACGTGTTTGGTGTAGCATTTTGTTAACACATCGATGACCATTCAACAGTATGACTGCATTGATAAAGTGGCTGAACGCCCTAATTTCCTTTCAGTATTACTCGTAAAAGTCGTAAAAGTAAGTGCAGCTAACCTGAAGGCTGATGGGTTTGGATCTTAGTACTGGAAATTTTATCGATATTGCTAATTTCCATGATTTGTTCTGATTGTGATCAGTCAGGCAATCGAACAGTCGGGCAGTCAGTCAGTCAGGCAGGCAGGTAGGCAGGCCGACGGACGGACGGGTAGGCAGTTACGTAGGTGGAGAGGTTGGTAGCAATCCGGTGAAATCATGCCGTCGGTGAATGTGTTTGGTATTGCCCCATAATTATGAAGGTAAATGCTTTAATAAGAGGAAATGTTGTTCAGCTGATAAACAACCTACCAGAAGATCACTTTATATGCAACACTTAGTCAAATAATATAAGGAATTTATACACACGAATACAAAAATGGTCATGTTATCATGTTTGTTGATCTGAATATGATCAGGATCCTTGAAAAATAACGTTCAAGAATTATTGGGATGCAATCACCATCACACATAGTCACATACTTTATAAATCCTACCAGGCAGATAAAGTTTGCCTAAGCCTATACTTTTGAGATTGCGCTTCGAACAAATTCGTAGCCATCTCACTTTTCTTGAGAGACATAGGTCAAAGGGGAACCTTCCTTGCGAATTGTCTGTTTCATTGAACTGTTTGGGTATACATGATTATCGATTAGTTACTGGAATGGCAACTGTGTTTCTTCGGCAGAGTGTAAGTCAGCGTGGATGGTGATAGCATAAGGGTGGAAGTTGACGTTCAAATGTGATGAATCCGTCAGGTTAGTGAGTTAACCGGCTGCTCGCCTGCATCACGGTTGTAAGTCCACTATGTTGCAGATATTGATGTTTGTTATTAACGATCAGCGAGTCTACTCATTCCCTATGAACCTAATCAGCTGAAGATCTACCTGGATGTATTTATTCTACTATCGGAACGATTGCCGTCAGCTCTATCGTCTGTTTGACCTGACTACAGCAGTTAGGACTAAACAGCAGAACGATGCTATCCAACAAACTCGGATTTACATGTAGAAGATGGAACAGTTTACCGTCAAGAACCCTTTAACTGGCCTGGGAACACTCTATGATCAGGCGACCTGGTCAGATGATCTCAACTTACTGTCTAACGGCCTGAACTCATGTTCAGTTTGGTTTGCGATTGTGATGATCGAATACATTCGATATTAAAGCGATTGCAATGTGTTAGCTACAGCGTTAAGCCAAACCAAACAGATAAGTATATGCTTGTGAGGCCGCTGAAGAAGTTCAAACTGAGTTCGATTCTAACTGCCACCAAATACATAAACAACTCACCAGTTACTCTACATTGGGCACAGAATGTCACATGACTGAAAAGCCGCAACACAATTGACCTTCACTGAACCTACGTGCAGTACGACCGTCAAAACCAATGCAGATTTCAATCCACCTACGTGGGCATGACAGAAGGACAACTATGTAATCGTGCAGCAGACATGGACCGGACGTACACAGTCGAGCCACAATAACAGAGATTATGTAACCACCTAAACAAAAAATTGACTAGCGTCAACACTCGCGTATCGGCAGCTAACTCTAAAAAGTAGAGCAAACAGGTTGAAAAAGAAAAGTTCGTTTACATAAAGAACGATTTGCCGAAGACATCACTGTCCACAGTCTGGAACCTCTGTGCCAACACAAAAATTATTTTAAACTTCAGACTGCCATGCCGAAACCTAAGTTGTAGTCGTGTGTGTGTGTGTGTTGCGTTTCCACCTGAACTGGCGGTAATTGCCCTAATCGTTAAAGCCTAACAGAAATTTGTCCATAGTGAACTGTAATGGGATTATGTCACAGTGAACTCGTTTTCACCTGCTATATTCAGTATAACATCGATTCGTCACTCTACAACAATAAGGCAGATTGTTAAATGAAAGGAATGGCCATGGCTGGCCACCAAGGTTTCTTAAGACAGTGTGATACTTGTGCAATTTTCGAGTGGCATGTGGTTACTGGCATTGTCCACGAACATTTTACCATCTCATTCTAACTCTCAGCCAGGACATCGTTTTACTGAGTTATTCCGTGCACGAGCAAGTGAACTTCAATTGCTGTGAGTCAGGCTTATACAAGTCTTACAACGTGAATGGAAACAACACGCGTTTTGACAGTCAGGTTTCATGTCTCAGCTCAGCTTTCTGTGCTTGTATCGAAATCATGGGCCAATCTCTTCAAAAGCACATTGTGGCCTCGGACAATCGAGTGCTTTATTCGCCAGTCAATTATCTTCAGTTTGCTTTAGTCCGTCAATCATCATTTCTTACAGAACGATCGATCGCATGATTCACACGTTAGACATCAAAATGCTCGAATGTATCAGTTCTTGACTGCAGTGTACTTTCTCGCTGTCCCCTCGTCTGTTGCTCGGCCAACGTGTGCATCCAATGCATGTGCGCTTGTGCGCATGTGTTCGATTGGGTTTCGTGTGTCACATGTGACTGGCCCCGCTACGGTGAGAGTCCGTTGGAAGATTGGATACATTTGGAAATCCCATTCGAGACCTACACAATAGGCAATACCCAGTATACAACCAACCACGCAGCAGTATGTGTGACTGGACTGAAGCTTGTGTGGCCCATCCATCGCGTTTTCAAAGCGGGTACTCGAGGTAAAAATCGTCCGCAATCGATAAGCTTGACGCCGCTCTGCTCTTGAAACAGAGCAATCCCTCGAAGTAACAAGTAGTTCAAAACACAATATTAAAGGAACACCCTGTGGCCTTTGCCGAAATTATCCTCACTTCGTCTTAGATCAAACGTTAAAATCATGTTCGTCATTGTGAATACTTCTAGCATGAACCATGAAAAACCGAAGCATTTGAAATACGATGTCAAACTCTACTGTTCATGTTGAGATGTACCACAGTTTTTCCATTACAAGAGTTTTTGATCACACTGTCGCATGTCCATAGATGACTGTCGTCAGTTTAGACTGACCGAAGGAGCCTCTCTGGCAATAGTCCATCAAGGTACTAACCAAGTAGACTGAACTGACGCAGTAGAACAAACTGCGAGGTTGTAGACATCATTTTGGAGTCTCAGTATTGCACGAAGGCACCAGTATATCAGGCTAACCGGAACGCACATGGAGGAGGGAGAGATATACGTGACTCCAGAATGGTGAGCATGGCCATGTTCCAGTGGTACGCAGCGGATATTCGTTGATGCGAATCGGGCGGAACGCTACTCACAGTAAGTGGATATATGCTCGAACCTCGTTCACCAACAACTTAGAATGCCTTTCTGAAGATCAACGGAACTGGGGTTCCAAAAGACATCGAACTAAAAGAACATGCCATGTATTTCCAGTTGTGTTTGGAAATGCGAGAAAACTTTAAACCTAGTATAGTCCGGGACCAACGGCAGAAAGCAGACAAGGCTAGGGAAAGACGTGAGGTGGGCTGATACCCAGTGTGTGGCATTCGGAAAACAAGTCAAACGAAAAATGCATAGAAAACTCAAGTGCGTTAAATAACACTGGAGAAGATGAAAAACAATCTGACAGTGAATATAGAAGTAATAGACGAGTCATCATGAGCTTGCATCTAATTACGGGGCCGGGGCAAGTGGTAGTGTGTACATCTCAGGCCATCCCTAGTGAGCAAACGCAGAAGCATGTATTTGGAACCGACATTTAGAAAAGCACGGTTGCAGCCGAGATGGTGAGTGAAACCACCCGATCACTGGTCACTGCAAACTTCAGTGCGAGGGTCCCATTTCCACTCATTAACAAGCCTGCGTAAACGTCATCCGCTTAGATCCGGTCATTATATGGATATGGAACGATATCAGAGAATCTCTGTGTAGAATATGAAGCTTATATCTAGTCAAGGGAGAGTAGTATTTGAACATATTACAGTGCTATCGGAACAGCCTAATGTAGAAAAAATCTAGAAGCCCTGAGAATGCACACAGAAACAAAGCACCCATAAAACAACTTCCCAGATAGGAATAATTTCAAGTATTCCTGTTTAACATATCTGGACATGAGTTTCAATAGCTTGCGTTACAGTCCCAAGTTTTGGAAACTTCATCTACTGGTTCGAACTCTTTTATTGCATCAATGCTATTAATGAGAGTGGAACTGTCCTAAATTGATTTTAAGACTTATTAAACTTGCCGAAGTCAGATAAGAAGTTTTGTTCCCTCGTCTTCGATTTTTCGATGTGACTTAGATCTGTCAGTGTGTTGGATGAGGAAGGAAGTAAATTCATTGTTTCATGTTTAAGCGTCTACTCACCATCACGTGATCAGTGACCCATTCGTTCATTCAACATTACAAGTGTCAGTAAAAATTGCTGCCACAGTAGCACCTGGTGGTTCATTCGTGTAGTATTGTCAACCCCCTTCTTCAATTCATTCAGAGCACCCAACACGAATGCGTAGAATCTCCGTTGCCTGAATCCCCTAAGAGACGATTGATTCTTTGCTGTTCTAACTCGGAGTAATACCATGACTTGCATCTTAACCTTCGCGCGGACTGCAGTTAATGTTCAACGCAACTTGGGTGCTTTAATCACGTGTTTCTGATATGCAGACATTGATGTAGTGCGCATACAGAGCTTAAAAGATGGCGTCGGTGAGAAGGAGAATGGTTTCGTTGTTGTAGCTCCGGGTAGCGGTTGAGCATCTGTAAGCGCTAAGTGTTTCGGGCTCCAACTTCCAAGCGCCCGAGCGTAACCTCCATAAACCGTCCGACTTGCTCTTACACGGCTGTCCTATCCACCTTCAATATTTCTCAGATTCACCGTCTGGAGAGCATCATACCTCATAACCTTGCTTGTGCTGCTCGAAAAATGGATTTCTGGACTTGGGGTCCATTCCATGAGTAAACGCCACTCGCTTATTTCCATGGACTATAAAACTTTACTTAGGTACCTATGGTCTTGCTTATGTGCTTGGTGAAGCCCCTTGCGGTGCCGGAATGGTTAGCCATTTAGTCTTCACATTAGAGCCTAGATATGCTAACCCTCTCATCGTGGACCTTTGAACACAAGGAAGTCTACTTACCCAGCAACGGTTTGTACGTTTCCGGTCAACTCTGTAATCATGGAAAGGTTGCATACGATACATGCATAAATCTCTTTTATGAGAGCAGGCCAGACAAGTAGAAGCTTGCAGGATGGTTGAGGAACATCAAAAAATAGGTCGTCAACACAGTTTGGGAACCCCACAACGTCACTGCACGTGGTCCTAAAGATAATAAGTTGTTATCCATCCAAAGATTTCGCCTAATGTAGGGGCTTGACAGCTCTCAAAAGAACTGCTTCCAGACAAATTACTTTTCGTTCAAGTGATTTCTGACGGTTTCCTTGTTTCAAGTTGAACAGTGTTCACACTTAACCGCAGCCTTCACATCTACAGAGGCTTTCCAACCGGCCTTTTTCGAATAGAAACACTGGATGTAATCATCGTTTTCATCAGAGATCGTCAGCAGTGCATATCCTTGCCACGGTCGGGGTTATAACTCTGGTCACGCTTTCATGAAGCAACAGTGTTGAGTACTGCGTCACTGACCTTACATTAGACACGACTGAGTCATATGTAGACAGTCAGCTACATCCGCTTGTGACTAACATTTGGATTGTTCGATCGTCTCGATAGAAGATACAATAACTGTCCTGTTAACTGAAGTCGATACGCAATACTGATTAGCTCTAACAAGAACAAAACTCACATCTAGTGCTTCTTTTCGAAAGATGTTGGCTGGAAAGTCTATCTAGATGCGAAGACTACGATCATATGTGGGTGATGGTCAACTTGAATTTAACCAAACACCTTGACTGCACACTAGTTTCCCTGTTTTTGGATTTGACTATACCGATCGTTCTCTGAGAGGTTACTTAAGGGATCACTTCTCTGGCAGTAAGCTGTGGGCACTAACTGAGCTAAAGAAGTACTAGTCGAACTAAAGGCTAGGGCATAGTCTCCGACACTTTAGCCATTAGTTTGTGAGATTCTCAAAAATGCCGCATTCCTCAAAAGCATAGTAATTTACAAGACGTAAGTTCTACGATTCATGATTGAAAACTTGTAGGAAGCAAACTAATCTACATTTTTGCCGGCAATCTAGAAGTTTGTTAAGTGATTAAAAAAGAATTGGCGAAAACTGTATTTCATTTGGTATAGGTTAATAATCCAACCCTCAGAACTCATTCTGTTACGCAGAAAACGTGGGAGCACTTCAGCCGACCTCTACGTTCTGCATCTGTTACTGTCATCAGTTCATTCCAACTGTCCAGCCGGGTTCTGCTTACAAGACGAACTTCCAATTTTTCTGGAAAGTCTACTTAGTCTTCCGTTAGCAAACCTTCTACAAGTCACGATAATGAATCCACGAGTGTTGTTAACAGACAGGTCGGTTCTCCCATCATGTCTGAGTAGATACTGTTAGCCTGGAGATGCTATGTGTTCCCATGAGTTTTATTGATCTTTGGCCTCAGCCCGCTCTCATACTAAATGTTGACTTCCGCTATTGTACGAAAGTATGGTCATAACATGACTTGAAGTTTGAATGTACTGACACCCTCAATGAACTGTTGAGCATCCCGAAGTGAAAGCGGATTCTATTTATTAGGCTTGTGTCCTTGTAAATTGCAGGTTTTTGCCATCCACAATAGCTTACAATTTTTCAAGCTGATCATCACTCACACTCGATCACAATTTTCTCATCCAGATAGACGTGCTAGCCAGTCACTTTCGAAAAGACACACGAGACTTGAGTACTACCTTTGTTAGACCTCGTCAGTAGTGCGGCAACCGGGATGTAAACCCCGACTATATTTTCGTTTCTGCTTTTTTATCCTGCGAACCGTATCTACATCTTATCTTTGAATTATATTTTTTATTTTCGTTCGTATTCATCCCTCGTTTCTCTATCATTCCTGAAAAAACAGCAAACATAGTGAGATCCCCCGAACATAGTTCCAAGTGTATTGGTCCTTCTCGCTTAAATTCAACTACTTCTATCCGGTAGCGTAAGTAGTATGTGCTTAATAATTGAAAATTACAGAAAACACCACCGATATTTTAGTTTTTGCCACCCATCTCACTTACGAACTCCGTGAACTTCGACTACACATTCTATTGCAGGAAAGGCAGAGGCTGGAATTAGTAGATATTAGCCCATTTATGAGTTAGTTGTGACGGTTGTTCCAAATCCACTGAAGTCTGTAGATCATTTCGGAGGTCAACAGCACTTATTGTAGTTGTGCAGGAACTCAGCCTGTCTTATAGTCCCAAATGATATCATATGATGAATTGAGTAATATGCGTTAGATGGTCAAATGTAACCGGGAGGACATGGCCGAATTTGTGCTTATTGCCACTCATTCTCATGCACAATCGCGATTGTAATGAATTTGTTGAAGAAAACAATTTCACTCCTGTCTATCATATTATTTTATTTCAGCCTTCTGGACCTGATCCTTCAACACACCAAAACACAAAGACACTCACTTCCACGTATGACTTTGACTTACACGTTTATTTGATGACTGTAATATCATTTTTGAAGAAGTTTCCTAACAAATTGTTTACTGGATTAAAGTACACTATTTGTGTAGACATTTGATGTTGTAAATGTGTACATCTGCTAAACTTTCACACTGTCAGCACATACCAATTTTTTGATTTGATTTGACATCTGAACAAAACCAACATATTTGGTTGCGTTGGTTTGACAGAATCACATTCCGCCGCATTCCCGGTTGGAACCTCTGAGGTAGTTGCAATTTGTTACCAGAGGGATTGATGAGGAGTATCCGTCAAAGATGACTGATTTAGAAGGTGAAACTTACTCAGGTAAAAGTATTTCTTGGGATGATTGCTATCTTTCATTAGGCTGCATCATTTAGTGGCCACGTTTGATCCTCAAACCAAAGTGAAAAATTCAGTAATGAGTTACCGTTACAAATGGCGAACCTGTCCTAGTTAGGCTCCATCGACCTAATAAAGACATGGATTTTCGTGTAAAATGGCAAACACTTGATTACTGTGTAAAGCCCTAACGGGAACTGGTCAAAATACGAGCAGAGTTAGGAACACACCAGTGATAATTCTCCGGATGGTTGTTGTCTTACTTTACAACCCATCAGCATGCCGTGCTGATTGTGCCAAAATTCCTGACACAAGCTAATTTAATCGTTGGGTTACAAATTAGCCACTTAATCAAAAGTTATTTATTCATTCAGGGAATGACCGACTGAGTGACATGTTTACCCTCTAGAATTGCTGTATACACCACGACAGACCACGACCGGATCAAACAAGTTGGGTGGTCAACCGGGTACATCATATTGTAGCTGTTCTTGTGGTTAATCAGTCACATACCAAAGAAGTCGGATCCACTCATGTGACACTCATTGTCAGGTCACATGTGGATGGCCCCTACAAACGGGATGTATGGATGAAAAGACCTTCACAAGTACACAGTTGTTGTTGTTGTTGTGTGTATATTCGCTCAGTTTGACGCAAGAGGTAACCAAAACAACATGACACTGGTGAGATAAGACAATGTGCCAGTGGGGTTCATCTGGCAATTCTGTTTAGTGTTCGCATTTTCGACGTACCACTCGGGACCAAGTGACGGCTTGCATTTCTCTGGGGTGGACAACCTAATCAGTAGCAATAATCGCGGTGTCTACCCTTCCTTGTTAACTAGTCAACCCATCTGACTTACTTCCAAGCGACTGGAAATGCGATTCACATTCTAATCATTTCGTTGATCCTCAGAGATGTTACACAACTGAAAGTTCATCTGCAAACAGTTTCATTCGCTTGTGAGTGATACACAGATGGCCAGTTAGTTTTGAGGGAAGAAGCAGAACCCTACCTGATAACTCCAATCCACGATACAACTACTGGGACTTTTCTTCACGCTTAAGTCAAGAAAATCATTGTTGAACAGTATTTTGGTCAGTGATAAGTGGTCGGGGATATCTGATTAATATGAACTGAAAGTTACTCACAATTTGCAATTTCATGGACTCTTTAACCACTCTCTTTCGAAATCACCATGTCATGGCTAAGACAGTAATCACTAACTATCTGATATAATATAAAAACTCGGGTATAATGCTTATTTTCGATAGGGACTATCTACAAGTTCTACGTGAATGCAAAGGAGGTGATCAGTTGTGTCTGATGTTTAATTTACATTAGCCAAACTTCTTATTGCCAGGGAAAACCCAATCGAATGAAATTAGAAATATGATTGTTTTGCCAGTTGCTTTTCATACGCTGATTTTTGTCGTTGATATTTTCCCTATCCATTAACACTTATTCCAGCTGCTTGGTGGTATGGATAAAACATGTGCTGTGAAATCGACCGGTGACGATATATCTTTTCAGCTATACTTATACATGAATCCCGTTACAAATTAAATCACAAACACTTGGACATTACACTTCGTAAGTGATGCATATACACTGGTAAGATGTGTTAGTGCGAGACTGATGGTTAGGTATGATGACGGCAATTTGGCTGTCCTCACACTACACACAATCAACTCATCATCACTCGGCACACAACCAACCTCATGTGAGCATTTTACATGATGACTGTTCTCCTCTACAGTTTACACAATAACTGCTCTAAATCGATTTATCCCAACTGTTTCCAACCGGTAAGATTAGGTGCCTACTAAATATGAACAGCGAGTGAGTTATAAGACAGGTAGTAACAGTGAAGGTTATGCTCAATTCCCGATGTCAAAGTTTACTGACTAGACAAATAATTAATACTTCACAGAACATAGATTTAAACCATATTACAAACATAATCTAAAAAGATGTTTGCTCAAAAATATCATAACTGGCTGTTGGAGTGAAAAGGCTGATCAACCTAGAAAAGTTCACCCCCACATCAATCGGAAGTGTTCATTTAGGTAAGCGCTCCGAGAGACATATGTGTCAGTATGCACTATCTAAAATAAAACCGGACTGTACGGCTTACATCAGTATACCGTTTTAAAAATGCTCCTGAAAATAAAGAAAACACTCGGCAGCAATTTAAAAACGAAGCGGGAACACCAAGTACCAATTCTGCTTGCCATGGTGGCTTTCTATAATTCATGACTTATAGAAACTGACACAAGTTAAGACCTGTTCACACTCACACAGTCCAAACCCTTACGTTTTCAAAATAGTATGCAGTTCACATTTTGTTCGCAGCCGTCAGTTTGATATTACCGTCAGCGTTGAACGGATCTGTAACATTCAAGGGACTATTCAAAACAAATGCCACCCATCTAATGACTTACAGAAATTACATATACACACCAAATGCAATCGATTTGCTATGTGCGAAAAAATAACTGTTTGTTGACTTGGTTTTGTTGTGATAGCAATCAGGTTGTTTTTTGTTGACACTCATACTGATTTGTTTCACACCGACGTTTGTTATTATGGTCTAGCTGATTTCGACTGATTATCATACAGCTTTTCATACACAGTCTCACAAGCTCTCATGGTTTGCCCATTTGATCAGCCGATCTGCTCAGTCATCCAAGAAGTGATCAGATGACCTCAACCCGTTTGATTTACCGCAGACTCCTTTCTTCAGACAACGAGCGGATAAAGTTTTTGTCGCTATGGTGATCGTAAAACCGTGAATTCCTGTTGTTTTCTAACCGGTTGATGCATAATAAGAAGACCGAGTGAAATTTGTTCAACTGTCAGTCGTGGTGGATAGTGTATCGTTACTGTTATCAAACCATGACTGATTGCAACAGGCAAACCGGGCACAAACATCACACTAAGGCTCTGCTTTGGTTTCGTATAAACAATACTGACAACTCTAGTTAAACAGAAAACTGTTTGCCGCATACTTTTTAGCTTACATCTTTGAATGAAAGTGGACGAGGGCATTGGCTATTACCATTCGTCCGACACGGTCCTCTTGAATAACTGCAACTTTACTCACATTCTTTCGTTTCCCGGTGTTCACTACCTCGGTAACTGTCGAACACCGTTTACTCTTCAGTCTACTGTTTGTCCCGGGAACATACACTACCCTCAAGACATCGTCCGAATTGACAGCATATTTTCAGCACCGTGCAAGGAGGAACAAAGAGATGAGCTACGTAATCATCATGGGTTTCTATTAAAATTTGGAAGTTAGTATTGGACTCGTCCTTATTTAAGCGAGACTGTCGTATAAACCTTCTTTGCATGTTACTGATGAGTTCTGTTGTTCTTGTTGTCTCAGCTAGAGCGAACCACAAATGATAATGCCTCTGTAGAACCTTGGTTCGCTGAGCCCTCCAGTCAAACTGATACCAAGGAATTCACTTCGATGGATCACTGCAGCTCGAACCACCGAACGTCTGCCTCAGAAAGACGGCAGTCCATATTGAATTGAACTACCAACATCTTGTAATGTGGGAGTACGCAAATAATTATTGAATCGTTCATCCTAACATGTTTACGTGTATACTGTTCCATCCAACTTACTGAAGCAAACTAGTGTCCCAACAGTCAGTCTTCCACATTCCATATGCAGCCAAGTAAAAATTGGTGACTGGGGGAATGACAGAATGTCATCTAAGATCGTGTAAGCGATTAGTAACTGAAGGCAAGTGACAAAAGCAGCAACGATACCAACAAAAACGATTTGAAATTTCTTTACTCGCCTTAGATAAGTAGACATTCACCAGTTTCAATTACATAAGCGTGGAGCAAGTCTGGGCATAGGCAATGCATCGATAATGTCTATCTGTTTAGTGTTGGTTGAAGGTTGCAAAATGCTCTGTTCATTTTATTTTCCAACTGTATACGACACAATACCTAAACCTACATAGGAACCAATTGACAATGCAGTCCAGTGCACAGAACACATCAAATCACCACCCTGGATAAACTACCAAACGAGCACACATCCATCTGGCTGTACACTGATAATTTGAAGAGATGAGTTAACGATGTGATTTGGCATGAACTAAAACTTTCTGGAAACAGTTGAGCTCACAAAATGAAAGCATGTGGTAGAAGGCTGTACACGATCCACACAAATGTATGATACTAGGATTGTGGTTACATTACTCACCATGGTGAACTATAATCCACTTATTCTCTTACGTCTACTCTCGTTGGATTATTTAAAAATATAAACCGTACCGTCAGTTTTATCTACAGTTATGTCAGTGGTGAGCGAGTTATGCAGAAAAGACATTACGGTAGAAATATCCACCTGCAAAATAACTTGATTCGAAAAGCTTTGGAATGACGTAGGGTTTATAGCAACCATTTGATTGATTCGAGCTCCGTCTGGGTTCGGAACGATTCAGCTTTGTATTTGTTACGACTTATCAGGCGGCACCATCGAATTAATGAGCAGTAATCGCCATATCATCATACTGTTGATGGGTATGCGTGGTCTATATAGGGTTCGTGGTATTCAAGCAAGACTCCTCTACTAATGAGTTGTACCGAGGTTAATGTTTGCGTTGCATCCCTACTTTGCCGATCCCTCCCACTGGCCCAATGAGCCGTACATCTGTCTACTCATCCTTATCCCAAGAACTGTAAAATACATATTTTCCTGGTTTGATGGCTGCACACTGAATACAAGGCGACTAGACCAATTTGACTACATTGCACACAATAAACGCATAACTCCTCTAACAGGATTCTCATTTCAGACCAAAAATGCTGGATATAAATGAGTTATTTATGGCCGCTGATGATCCGTGTCTAATGAACAACACTAGAGGAGAAACACTGTACCGTGGTTTGTTATATTTCCGTGATGTTCACTTTGAACATTTGGGATGATTTTTCGATGTCAAAGACAACATTTAGAAGACATGAACTGGCGCAAAGGTTGGTATTCCTCTGATTATCTTTTTTGAACTGTTATGATGAACGAAAATTTCACACTGTACCTCAGTAAATCCACAAAACTTCAATCTTTGTTCAGTGTTTCAAGCTTACTTCTCGTAATGGATGAAAAATATGCCACCGGTGAGTTTTGTTACCAGGTTGAAGAAGCTCACCGGATTCCATTTTTTCGGTCTAACTCCTGACGGTTAGACCACAAACCCATTTGGTGGCAGGATGCCTGACGACTGTGTTCAACTCCAGTTGCTCGCAGAAACCCAACTCACCCTAGACTTAGGACAAGATTCTGAAACTGGACCGAATGCAGTAGACAGGAGTGCACCTGGTTTGCCTAATTAAAGCAGAGGAAACGATCTCCACATTCTTCATTACCAAATACTTCCGCACAAGTCTACATATCATCTAGAGCCAGTATTCCTTGGTACCGATGTGGTGCGCTCCACTACTATTCAATTGATTGTCGATATGAGGACGCTGCCTGTCCTGTATGTTGAATGATAGGTCACCTGGTTAGTGGGTGCCGGTTTCGTCACTCATCCAGGTCAAGTTATTCGATGCTGGCCCAGTATGTTGCCACGGAACCAGAAGTAATCGTTAAACACTGTTGAATGTGGCGCAGTTCCTCCGTTTAAAATACAGTGACAAATAAGCAGTAGCTTGCTTTCTTTTGAACTGGATACTCGCTGTTATCACTTAATGTGGTGGAAGACATGGATCGGTAGATTTTATCGAAACCAGATGCAGAAGGTGTACTTCTGTATTGTCAGCTTAGAAATTAAAACAGCTTGACCGGTATGAAGTTTTGCTGAACTTTGATTAGACCGACGGTACCTAACTTGAAGGTTCATGCTGACCAGTCGAGTCCCTCTTCACCAATCCAGTACATATTACACTAAACAGCACTAACATAATCCTAATTGATTCAGTCACGACCCAACTAAAGTTTTTAAAGCTCATTCTGTAGCATATATATTACGCCCTAAAGTAGAATCGGAACGTAAACGCCGACGAAAGGTAGAAAGAACTGAGTTTGTGAAATTCTGTCATGTGTAACCTCTTATTGCTTCCGTGATCTAAACAGATGAGACCGTGTGAATTTGTTAAGATTATCAGGTTGCAGTGAAAACATTTTCATCCACTAGGACATATTCCATTCCTAAGTCAGCAGACAAGTACTGTACCTTCGGAGGAGAAACGAGTGTCATCAAAACAAATCTTGGTGAGGCTTACCAACTGGTATCATCGTTCAAAGTGCCATACAACTGTATCCATTCATAAGTTATCGATTCGGTACACCAGACTTTCGGGTGGTATAAAGTCAATCTGTGTACTTTCTCAACTTCCAGCTACAGTATGTCTAAACGGTATATCTCGCTGTTATGTAGTTTGATTATGTACAAATTGTAGGGACCAGTCTGGAGGAAAACATCAACACGTTACAATGCAACATTCCCTGACTTCTGAAGCTTAGCCTTCAAAAGAAACGAGAAAGATGTACTTTTCTGATTGATAGCGTTGAATACCGACTAAACACGTAAGACATCCATTTCGTGTGGGAGAAGGTTTGATCTACGCTGGATGCTCCGGTCCCAATTAATACTAAACAACACATTCCTTTACTGGAATGTTCAGTCACTGGTTTAAGTCCTTCCATTGTAAAACTGTATACGTTGTATCTCGGAATAAGCTGCCAAAGAAGGGAACCGCCTAGTTTCAGATCAACCCCAGTCATACTGCTTTATCATTGAACTAGACAGTCACTAGCATATTCCTACTTATTGGTGGATCTCATACCCAGTTCACCGATACCAGCATTCTGTGATGCTTCTGCGTAAGATGTTGGACCAATACTGATACGGAAGAGAACCGAAAATGAGATCTGATCGGTTGCTTCTCTCATCTTTATTTTTAGCAAAGAAATATTGCTTGCAATTGCGCGAGGCGTTAGCTGTAATATTCTACACTAAGTGTTCCCAGCACCATTTTGCTGGACAACGGATTGAGATTCAGTACGACAATAGGTGGAAGTGAAGTCATTCTCTCCGGATGGTCTCAGGCAGTATGTAGACTGAAGGTCCTACATATTCCTACTTATGTATGTTGTGAGAAAATCGTATTGTTCCTATCGGATTGAGGGCCACAATCATGAAACAATTTCATTGCGAATTGGCTCCCCTAAACACTCCTTATATGTGTACTGGTTTGGAACTATGCACGATGGTCTAACATTGACCGCGGCATTGAGAGCATCACCTGTCTATAACCCATACTAACAAACACGACCACTGGATGCTTCCGTTCACTTGGCATCCTGGTGGTAGACAAGAAGATCAAGGCATGCATCAGCCAAGAATTCCAACCTACACTGCAGCCCAATGTGGTCAGGCTACGTCATTCACCAATTTTCCACTCAACATCGAAAGGTTTGGCTGAATGAACAATGCAGTTAGTCCAGGAATATAAACGGTTGAAGAGCGATATTTTTACCAGACTAAACCAGTTTACATTCGATTATTAGGGGACACTGCAAGGTCCAATCGGTCTATCTGTCTCAGAATTACTGATGGGCTAGAGATTGTGGTCCCGCTTGAATTCCTTACGCAGAGGTCATAGAGACCATGTACGCGTTAAACAAACTGGTGTGAATGCCACATACGATAGGAAGGTTGAATTCTAGAACCCTGTAATCGAGGATACCGTTTACGTCCGTCCGCACTTGAGTGTACGGAGAAATCATTTTATAACAGAGTCACTCGGTTATCTCAGCTCTTGAGAGTGACAAGATTCCGCAGTCGGCTATCAAGTTCGTTCGTCTCGCAGTTAGTTATTACGAGAGATCAGTCCTCAAGGTGTGACAAAAAAGACAGAGTTGATATAATTAGACGAGCCACCAGATTGTTCCAATAGATGATCCCAGTGACATCCAAACATGCTTCTTTCATTCACAACTCGCCATACTTTGGTAAACGAACCACTGTCTAACGTTTATCCGTACTCGTGGTGTTTTCGGATACGGGTTGACAGTGATGTACAAAACGACGGATTGGTAAGTAAATATACGTAGATGAGACCAGTAAATTTGAAAGTAAACACGACGATAGATATACAGATGAGGACACGCTACTGAACACAGCTCGTTATCATGTCAGATAGCAGCAGTGTGGATGATCTCGAACTCCCCAACCTGGTAGACGACATTTCGTAACCATAACCACCAGGGTGGTCAGTGTTTTCGTAGTCTGTGATCAAGTAATCACCTGGCCGACTTTCATTTACACTCAATTATCATCAGTTCTAACAAGCAACATGCAGTGCTGAAGGTCCCCTGCTAGTTTACTGAGTGCGTAGCCCAACCAAAACGGATTGCATTTCTGTTAACTCGAATAGAGGTCTTTGAACCGTAAATTTCCAAAATGCACGCACGAGCTGTAATGGTGCCCATCAAACTGTCCAACTTGAAGGAGAGTAACCGGTGTTCGAGTCCTGAGAATTTACACACATTTTTCATGTGTAATGACTAGGTCTGCAGTCGGCAGAGCAACAACAACTACACACGTGTACTGCAAACCTACTCTATAGTGGTTAACCGAACGTACAAGATATAGAGTCACTCACTACCCACTTTCTCTAGTAGGTAATATACGACTGACTAGAACCACTGACTGACAGGACGCTGTTCTCGGTTCAGCCAGGTTTTCCTAATTCATTCAGCTAAGCCCTGCTCAGCCGTTTTTTGGCTTTCTATGGCTTGTCTATTTATCTGACATATGATCCTATATTTAACCTAAAATAAGCAACCGACGTACCCCGCATGCTCCCTGTAAACCTGACAATATTATTTTTGACCACGTTTTGCTCCAGACGTTCATATTACGTTACACCAACAACATTAGTGATACATAGTCGGTTGGGTTTCACACTTCACGGGAGTTCGTTTCTCATCACTAATTAGTCGGACATTTGTTTTGTTGCGGTCTAAACGCAGTTTTCATGTGATCACTAAATTCATCTTCAGATGACTTTCTCAGATAACCAGTCTTGGGAACAGATATCCTCCTAGAAATTCAGTTTTGTTAAAGCTTGTCAGTAGTGCACCGAAACTGTGAGACCAATGCACTGACCTGCTACTATCTAAATCTGAAAGTACACATGAAATGTCCATGTAGTTGTTGACTTACGCTTAACCGAGATGTCATGATCCTATGGTGATAGATTGGACTTGGCATAACAGAGTTTAAGATCAATGAACTAATGATCAGCGCTTTAAAATGACAATCACAATGGTTGGACTTCAACTCCCGGTTTGGAGAACACTACTGGCAAACTCTGACGGGGACAAACCCTCTGATCTAAAAGTTTTATGAACTGAGGGAACTATGGTGAAATATGAATGTCAGTCGACATAAGGCAAATCAGTCCTTATCTAAACACCAACTTAAATTCTGGTCCTTCCGCAACCAATTGACAGGAACAGCATTTTAAGTAACTATCTGCCACTGTACCCGTAGGGAGAAAAATGGAATTCTGAAATGTTCTTCGCTTTGGCTGAACACCTAAATTCCGGTTGTCCAAGATGTGAATCGGGTATAATTATGCCTCGGTAACTATCCGAAACGTGTCATCAAAAACATTGTACAGACAATGTTACGGTAGGTATAAAACTCACGGAATACCACCAGTCGTTAAATAAGGGCTGCAGTTCCGAGTCACAAATCTATCTTCTCTATTTACTTGGTTGAGACCCAAGCAGGCGTGAACCACTTGACACCGCCAAACGCATGTCTCACGGCAGGCATGAGTGATAATGCCACACATTCTCTAACACTCCCACCCCCTCCAGTAGACTGTGATCCGCCCCATGTCTATGATTCGAATGACCTATTTGACTTGCTCTAATTTTTCATATATGAAACGTACGTACCCTATGTAATTGTAAAAGCCCGATGAGAATTATCGAAAATAGCTGTTCGCATAACTGACTTCTATTTAGTGAGTTCAAACAATGACGACACAGCCCCTATTTGGACAATCGTGGTGTCCTCTTGCGCACACATCTTAGACATAGCTGTTTCAGAGGACAACAGTTGACAGATTAAAGAACTGACACAGGAATAGCCGGGAGTATGCTGCTTCAAGATGAATCAAGGTAAAAGTTGAACTATATTCAGTTATCTTTAAAACTTCCAATGAATAATGTAAACTGTTCTCCCCAGCGTTCAGCCGGTGTTTCTTGCGGATTAAGAATAGTTTGGTTAGCATTACTCATTTTCGAGCCAACGATTCCTCCATCATTTTTGTATGGTCTATTTTTAACTAATTACACTTCCTTTCCATTTCTGTCCAGTAATTCAAGACACATTTTTCCACTCGTATAATTCAACAAGCTAATCCAACCTGCCAATGTAAGATGCGTCTCGGAGGTCACATACACTGTCACAAGGGGATCTGATACGATTGGTTCATCGGTTAACTGTTACTGGTATGAACCTCCAAAATTGGGGCGTGCACAGGCTTACACACTTTGACCTACTGTGTAAACACTAAATCACTAAATAACATTAGGGACTTTCAAGCGTACGGGATAAGGTGTGATAGATCCATCCTCGTCAGTCCAATAGTGACCTGAGGAAGACATACCGCAACCGAAGTGGGAACACTAAGATTGAAGCAACACACTATGGTGTTGCTTCCCAACGTGCCTAACGAACAGTTTGCATACATTTGGGGACACTTACAGTACTTCGACGCTGCCTAGCCGTTTGCTGTATTTTCGTTCTCCGGTTCAGTTGTGGTACGTATGATAATGATTCGTACAGTGCCTCGAACTGCATCGTTGCATACAAACGGGCTCCAGGTGTTAGTCGACCCCTGCGGGACTATGCATCTGATTACTAGGATATTTTTGTGGGGCTGAGTTTCAGCGATACAGCTGTTTTGACCGATTCCAACTGTCCTTGAGGGTTGACAAACTAATAGGTTGTTATTGACATGGGCGCTTCTAAGTGTGCATACGTAGGATTGAGTATTCATCAGGTCTGTGAATGCTTGTGCTACCATTCTTTCATGCATTCCGTCCAAGAAGTTGTGTACTTCTCTGTTGCACAAGAAATGCATCATACAACTAAAACAATTTGTAGCTGACGTTCTATCTCCTCTTAGGCAATGATGAATCAAGCAAAACTCCAGGATCGTATACCATCTTACCTTACTTACATAAATCAAAATCGATAGGTCCCGCGCAACTTCGCAAGAAACATACAGCTGGTCAATTCCTGATGCGGTAGATTTCACCACTTACATCTCTGTGGGTACAGTGTCCAAACTAGAGTGGAAAACTGAGAACGATTTGGCCTTGAAGCAAGAGGCATTCCACAGTAGTCAGTACCTACAACTGAAACGTTCCTATATTAAAAAGAACGGGGACGATTAACCTTCAGAGCCACCAAACGAAAGTTTTGGTACGCACCTCAAAAGATATGCAATAAAGACTTGTTTTATTGAAAATCTTTCCATGGGAACCGGGTCGTTGACATAATTAAGTTTTATCAAGAGAGTATATCTTTTTGCTGTGACAGACCAAAGATGAGTGAAGGTAGTCAGAATCTTGTTGCAGATTTTCAAGGATCTTACAGTAGTCAGTCGACGTAGATCAACTAGTGCGAACAACGCCACACGAGTGATAGGATTACACATACACTGTGGATGATATTTGTTATATGTGTTGAAAAATGGCATTTGACTAACCGAGTCCACTAGGCGATCTATGGTATGTAGGATTCAGTTGACTACTATACTGTAAGAACTGGTCCAACACTTTTCGATTTTGTCAGCCACAGTAGCGGAGCCTCGATTGTTATGCGTTACACTGACACCAATTACTACAACTTTGTTAACATGATCCACAAGCACATGGGGCTAACTGAAGGTTTGGCTGGATACTCATAAGACTGAGTGTGTGGCTTTTTTATCAGGTTTATGGTTATGCAGTATTGTGGATTGCACCATATGTGGTGAATGATTCAGCAAGATGATTGAAAGAGAACGATACACCTCTTTTGACCACAAATGTCACAGTGAACTACCCAGGGATCACCGAGACCGCTTATACTTTCCAGACTTTTATTCCTAACCAGTTCACTCGCAGCCGGATCGTGCAATCTGAACGCCATGAGTTCATATTTAAACAACCGTCACTGAATCAGGGTTCAATGCAACTGGTCTGTTGCCAGCACACCGGAACCAACGAATGAAGGCTTGATATATTGATAGTTAACCCGTTCAGCTCGTGCGATAATCACGCGTCGGTTACAAAAACTTGTCACATGTGTGTGTTCTGAACTCACCGTTCAGCGTCCAGTATATTGTGTGGGCAGGTTGCACAACTTGTGCTTGTGTTTCAGCTTTTACACTACAAGTTGACGGTTTGCTAAGTTGCCTGTGGGCTGTTTATTACCAGGTCGACAGGACCAAGAAGGACATCATTTATGTCATGGTCCACAGTCTTAGCTCATTGGTTACAAACATCGTTAAGGTCATGAAGCAAGTAAGTAGTAACGTGCAAATTCGGACCTCACTGTCACGCCAACAGCCATGAATGTCGAACATGTGTCCGTTTGCCTTGAATACAACAAACTGACTGCAGTGATTAGGTTGAAAAAGTAACCAGGTATACAACTTCCCTACTAAAAATTTGCATTTGATGGGTTGTTTATGATTTATTGGGAGCCAATGGTTGTAGTGAGCTTCCTGCAATTCATAGTGCTTTTTTGCTCCACTTCAGCCGAAGTTCCAAGCTTAACTGATTTGCCAGGCTACTCGTAAGCAACATTATAGCGTGCATAATATTGAAACAACAGTGGCGATATCACAGGTATTGTGAGTTGTAATTTGCGCCTACGTAGTTGGTCGCAGTATGGATATTGTAATAATCTATACAATGCAAACGTTAGGTGGATTAGATCAGGAAATGGATAGAAAGCGCACTCTTGCTATTGAACTACTTTTATACACACCCCACCGATCCCTGTTGTTACAGCAAAGCGAATTATGAGTTCCTCGTGTTACGTAAAAATAAAATGAGGCGATGATGACTGTGATCGACCAGTAAGCATTCTTTTTTCTCAGAAAAGATTACATCCAGCTATCTCTCATAAACCTGATAGGGGGTTGCCATTCAAACACTTCCCAACCTCATTAGTGAAATATCTTCCCACGCGCTTTATGGACTACAGTATCTTCCCGAGAGGACTAACTTTTTGTGTTAGTTCCACCTTGTGTGCTCCATATCCGTTCCCACGAAATTGCTTTTGGCAAGTTATGTTGGGGATGACACATTTCATACCTAGCAATCAGAGGTTAATTTCATCCATCCTTCGAACTCTAATCAACAAGTCCAACACATTTTCATCACCACTCAGTACGTACAGATGTAATAACGTTGTATTTTCTCTTTCCAAACGAGGAAGTCTGCATCTTCTGTCTAAAAGTGAGATCATACACGGATCCTAAGAATTATGCTTAATCATATTTTGACGTGCTCCATTTTCAATTACGTTACAAGATTTGTCTTTTTTATCTTTTCAACCCCGTTTTACATGCCACTCCTTTTTGCCAGTTTGCAATTATTCTGTAATTGCTCTTCAGCAACCGCTTCCGTCATTTTGACGAAGGATGTTTACACGGTCACTAAACCCCAAACGTATTAAGTGAACTGTATCGGAATTTCTTGTCTCCATCTCAAATAAAGTTTATTGTTTTATTCAGTGTACACTGTTTGCTTCCGAAGTGTTATTTCATTCCAATCCTCCACTCTATGACGCTGTTTCTAAATCGATAACTAGATTTTTAACCAGGTCAAGGGTCCCATGACACTCTTATGTTGACACCAATTTGGGCCAGCCGTGGTCTAATAAACGTTAACGGACCGTTAGACTAAAGCAGTTGCCTTAAGAGCAAGAAGCAAGTTCTTGATTTGACGTTCCGCTTGCATAAGACTCAGTGGACAATGTTGTGTTTGGCTGCCCTTTCATCTATCACGTCAGTCTACGGATAATATGATACAGTACACAGATATTCATTGACATAAGCACAGCTAAGTTGATTCGACGTGAACTTCAACCCACCGGTATAAGAATGGTTAAACGAAGCGTTCAATATGTTATGTTATGCACATGACCCACAGCAACGACCAATGGGCTAAACTGGTGTCTTCTTGTGATGTCGTGACGGCACACAATCATCTCGTGTTGTGCCGTCGAAAGCGTTACCAGTACATGTATTTTATCTGATTTCCCGGCGTTAAAGTACAGTACATCCTCCAGATCCCATTTGTGTAATGTGAGTTGTACCTGAGCATAACAAGTAACGTTTTAACATAGCTTTCTCAACGCTTTCACTGTAGCCCTAATTCACATTCGCCGAAATCAACGGATCTCACTGATTTAGAAGTTCACAGGCATGGAACATAGTCCTGATGGTATATTGATCGGCAGTTTCAGTATACAGCTCGGTGGTGTTCAACTGGCCGGACTATAATGTTTAAACAAGGTTGGAACCGGTTGCAAAATTAAGTTAGCAATTGAGTTGTCTCTTGTTCAATACCCCATTAGTACGGATGGTCACATCCTTCAATTGCTTCGAATGATGGTCATAATATTTTATGATACTCACTCTCATACCGGCACATTATCGGGCTAGCTCTTGTTTGAACTCATCAAGTCGTGACGTGCGCATTCATAGAAATGGTCCTCGACTGGATAAGACTAGAGGCTCGTGGTAACAAGGGTTGTCGGTTTTACCGCCATTCGGATTATCCCTACCTGATGAACTCAAACAAGAACGAAACTGATCATGGAATGTCTGTCTAAAAAAGAGTATCAGGAAGCATTATGGAATTAAGTTAGGTTTCCTGTATAACGTTCTGCCTTCATTCAGCCACGAACACCACCACTAAAGAAATAGTTCGCTTCCATACAGTTTGTGATCAATGTTATCTCGTTTAGTTACGTGTGCTAGTAAAGCTCCGTAAAATCGTAGATATACTTTCGAAGGATGGATATTCAACACAAATGAACAACCATAGCGATAAGAATTTTGGCTAGTAGATATTTGTTCATACACAGCAAATTCAGTGGTCTACTATGCATCCAGGATAGGAAATCATTGCACTGTCGTATTACCTCGTATGTTTGAAAAACACTGCGTCTTTGACATGCAAAGCACGTGAACCTGGGCTGAGACAACTGAGAAAAGCTGGGTGCTATCACATATCAGTATCTCACCAGCTTTATCCAACCCAGGGAGGGTATAAACATTACAGATTTGCTTACCAATGAATAGTCTGGTATTTGGTCACGTTCACGGTGAGCATCACGCACCGTTCACCATCGGTTTGATAAACTTGGGAATTTCTATGTGACTAACGGGCTTAAAAAAGACTGAATTGCAAAAATCTGAAATTCGGGTGGGTTCAAACCGGCGACAGAAATAGCATGCCTGGAAGCGGAGATCAGAAATTTCACATTTGGACTCAGTTACTCACCCATCCCACTACGTCATATGGAATTCACAAAACGGTCAGGTAGAGTGATTGCAAAAGCAAGTCTCCTTTGAGCTTCCGGTGCGGTTTTATAGTTCACCTGGTACAGCACTTGCCGAGTTTGAACGTGGTGTTTCTGTGGATGATTCGAATCCTGTCGAAATCCACTTGTTTCGCAACTGAGTCTCTTTTAAACTATCAAGTCAGCCAAACTGTTTATCAGTAACGACTAAGAACTCATTGATGCCGACAGATCGATTGGAGTTAACAAACGGTAGCTGTGTCTTCTATCGTGATGATCGGGTAATTTGTGCAGTACTCACAAGCGAATGCTGCTCATCGTTTGCATATAATACTTCAGTTCATGCGTAGTGTGAGGTAAGTGACGCATTACTCAACACGGTTGCCTCATGAAAACGTGGTCAGAGTTCTAATCCCTGCCGTGGTAATGATGTCCGCTGACGAGCTGTCACGTGAAGGTAACTCGAGTGCAGTAGTTCTTTCTGAAAGAGGTCAGCAGAAAAGTCCTTAGGAATGCGAAAGGGACGATCAGATGTACACGATGTTCAACACAAAATTACAAACTTCATTAAAGTAGTGTTGATTGCAACTTAATATGTGTAGATGTGGTCGCCTATTTCTACTGACGATATAATACACCCCTCATTGGGAGCTATGTAAGGTAACTTAAGCGACACCACAATGACACGTTAAAAGTCCGTTTGCAGGGTTCTAGTACGGAGAAGCTAGTAACATAATGTTCATGAGAAGTGTTCATGAGAAAACTGTTGACCCGGTCAAATTAATTTGTGAAGTAACTTAAGGCAGAAGTTTAAAAACAAGAAAAATCCGAGAATAAGCTTATTTCACAGAAGGCTGATCGCGGTTGATAGTAAATCTATGGCCTTTGACAGCTGTTAACAGAACGTCACGAGTTTGAGAAATACTGCGAATGAAAAAGTGAGACCCAGACCTGCTTCCTAATCTCACAAGTTACTGTGGCAACAAGGATACATGTATTGTCGCGAACAGATACTTCGATGTTATCTCGTTAGCCGTTCGCCGGAAGATAATTCGAATATGTATCGATACACATGGCAACTACTACTACACTTTTTCAATGGGTTGTTGTGTGTATTCATTTTGTTTTTTTGCTAGGCGGCATAGGGAGTTAAACTCCAAACTGTCAACAACCCAGGGTAATTGGATAAAGGAAGCTCGGTGTTTTTTTATTTCTACGTGCAACAACACGTCATGTACGTAACGTGGCCTCATGTTTCGAATTGCTTGGTGTAAGGTAAACGTTTACTTCTGCTCAGTGTTTAATTGTTTCGCTTTCCGTTGGTGTTTGTACCGAGATCTGCTATTTTGTTAGTTCGTTGCTGACAGTCCCCGAATAGTACAGAACAGTCCCAATGCAGTCGATTCTAGTCATTTCACATTTAGCAGTGGTCGTGCAGCTTAGAAATGCGATCGTTGACTTTCGAAACAAGAAGTGTAATGTTGGTTGTATCGTTGTGATTGTGACCAGGCTGGCGCTTGCCACTCTGCGTGGCTTCATACCGTGTGGTCGTCACAGGCTTGAATTCCATTTCAGTCGGCTGGTGTGTTTGGCCGGACGAATAGCAGTCATCGATCGACCAATCAAATTAACCAAAGGGTCAGCAAGCGCTCTCCGCTCACCCACGCGCAGAGCTTCCAATACCGACTAGCAGACCAGTCAAACCACTGTATATACCCTATGGTCACACGCTCTTACTGTATACACCAATCACGTCGGTCTAGTTTCCGTAAACACCACATGGTAAACGCTTCTCCTGTGCGTAAGACAACAGACAGACAAAGATGCAGGCGCAATACATTTACAGCCTAACGGTCGATTGGAGCTGAGACGGTCAACAGACCGAGTCCGTAAACGGGGGTAGGCGTGCCGCGCAGCGAAGTGGCGAAGCAGCACGATGGAGGGTAGGGTGTGTGCTGATAAAACAGCAACCTATCAACAGCAAGTCAGCCGAAGGCGTGCATGTATGAGGTTTGTAGGCCTGCAACATTCATTACTGTGACTGAGTCAGCCTGACCGAACTGGCTTGATATTCTAAATTCTTGTTGCAAGAATAAATCTGTCGGATTTTCGTCTGGAATATATGTGTACCCAGTCGGCCTTGAATGTTTTTGAGACTTTTTGACATGGATTTCACATGCATACGAAAACGCTGCCTTGCTTGAAAGCAAGTACTGTCTGTAGCATTGGATCGAATCCAATGCATGCGTGCGGTGTGCGATATACAGTCAACACAGCCATTCTCTACTTGCAGCTGACTCCAAGAATCAAACTGGTAAGTTGAATAATGGTTGTTGGAGGAATGATGTCTGTTTTTATCCAAAAGCGATTCGGATTGAGCTCGGAAGTAGTAGATCGTGTTGAACTTTAGGATAGTGTCTAACACGAGTTTTGTTCATACATATGCATAGTTCAGAGGTTGAACATCACTCACATGTGATCGTAGCCGTTGCATTCGAATAGACTTTTCGACCAGCTTCTTTCAAAACAAAGTATTAGACTCAAGTATCGCTTTGGTTAGAACTCGTCGGAAGTGTATACACTTGCCACGGACTGGATTAGAACTCCGATCAAGCTTTCATGAACCAACCATGTTGACCACTGCACCAATGAATTCACACTAGGCTCGACCAAATGGTCATACTTGAACGCTAGTGCTGATAAGAGTGTTCGATTGTTTTGATAAGAGATACAACGCATTAAAAAACAAAGGCCACCTGAATGCACTAATTACCAAATGGCGCTTAGAACAGAATAGACAGCATGGCACATTCTGTGTGATGTGTATAGTACAAGTGAACTTCGGTAGTGGGATTATTCTATGGTCTGAAATAAACATAACGTTAAAGTGATCCTACTAGAATCGTACTCAATAGGTTAGACAAACATAGGTTGTAGACTCAAAGTGTACAAATGAAAAAAGATCATAATACACACTGTAAATTGTAATATGCGAGATATGTATTTGTACAATCTGCAAATGTTACAGTTTTTATTATGTGCATATCACATAAAAGATGCTTGCTTAGACGTAGTATTTTTGATAGTAGGTTATTCCATTACCATTTGTACGATCGGTTTTGTCTCAGTTGCGTGTTTCAGCATACCCACACTCTATTGCATTCACAAAAATGTCTGAAAAGCTTTATTTGTGGGAAGTTTAGCTAATGTGTCTTGTTTGTATGACGGCAAACGGATTGTCCGTTTCACTCTTCCATTCTTTCGTTTATTCTCAATTAGTCAGTTTTCGAATGATTTTAATCTCCTACTCACTCGACAACTCATGACTTTTTCATCAATGTTCACAAGTTGCATTGGTGTCATGATGTCTCCTAATTTGAGATGCAGGCTTTTAGTTAAACCACCCATTACCATACTGTATCATATTCGTCATTAGGTTGGGCACAATTGTGAAATCCATAGCTGTTCGATTGTAGAAGACATGAATTAATTTGCAACTGTTCCTGTTCGTCTACGAATTCTTCTCCCGGCATGCATTCAACGCTGAGTGATGTGTCCGTGGTTTGATAAGTTGCCTTGTAAACTGTTCTAACACGTAGGATCACATAGCTGACTCCTTTTATCCGAACCCGAATGACATTGGCGAAGCGAGAAACTGTTTATCTCATATTTGACGGCGCCCGGGTTTCAGTCGACTACTTGCTACAGGACGTTCGTGCAGAACATGTTCAAATCATTTACAAAAGGCTGGTCTTACGACGTTATTAGATAGGTTGGTTTGCATATGTACTACCTAGATGTATGCCATGAGATTGTAGAGAGTTAGTTCATCTGTTGGTAAACGGAGGACAACATGAGATAAGATCTATGGTATTTCGTTTCCGTGTAGCAGTGTGTCAAAAAGTACATTTTATGCGAGCGTAGCAGAAGAGATAAGCTCTTACGAGTGACTGGTGAACAACCAGAAAATGCACTCAAAGTTTTCATGTCACTAGGTATAATGAATACTCAAGAACTTGTTGAAGGAGAATAAAAGCAAGAATAAGTCGTAGGCTAACTAATTCACACGAATTGCTAGTGGGATTGTGATGCTGCAGGATATGTTCTGCATCCCTAATAGTACATGACTCAAATCAACAGGCCACAGGTTAACAGTGGTAAAATGCAATTCTGATGTACTGCCGACGATTGGCCTTGCCTATTTTGCGTGCTATGATTCTCACGTTGCAGCATAAATTACGAAGTCACTGGTAGCAACAGATGTGTCCACCACTATGCTGACAGTCCTTCAGACCTATCAGACAGAATCACTGAATCTCGGAAACGGACAGGCTGCATCGGTAGATCAAGAAACAGGAACTCATGAGGATAACTCGTGAATAAAAGACAAGATGGCTTGTCTTTGAGCCCTGCCGTATGTAGATGACGTAATTTCTGACGGTTTCATGTGTACTGTTTCGTTTTAGTCCACCATTTGACGAATTACGAAACGTACACACGAAATTTCTTATCCCTACCACCAAAATAAGGCCGGCGGGGGGGGGTTAATGTCAAGATCTTTTGAAAGCAATGTTCACGAGTGTACATTTTTTGTGATATATTCTCCAGCCACAAACTTTTATGTGAAGTGTAGCAGGTGGACCAGTCCGGTTGGTTGCAAAAGGTTCAGCCGATATCTGATGAGCAGTGTGTGTAAAACGAGGAACACGGCAAGAAGCAAAATGAAAAGTTGTAGTGTTTTCTATAGGTGTATTCAGTATTGAAACTTGCTTGAAAAAGATGTTCCAGATTAACCTTTGTAGTGATGCCGTCTACTCTCAATTACTTACCGGTAAGCAAAATAAGTTTACCGGATACTCCTTCAAACCGGTTGTCTCAACCTGTGAGATGGTCATATTCAGTGTTGTTTATACTAACTAACAAGACTCGGAAAATGATTACAGCTATTGCCAGAGTAGTCTGCCCAGGCAGGTCGACGACACCTTGTGAGCGTTTGTAGGCCGATGAACGAAATCTTTGGAGTGGACTCGATCAGCCAGATGTTGTCATTACCCTGTCGCCTAGATGAGAACGTGTTATCCGGTTCTGTTATCAACGCATACCTCTCACCTATCTTGAACCACACGATAGAAGAAAACAGGGGTCATATCTTGAACGTTAATTGACAACAATATGCACATGGTTTTATGCATTATGACTGGATGATGGTTAATCGTCAGTCGCATAAAGCGAACCGACTCGGAATTTGATCTTTCAACCCCAGTATAGTCTGTTTACATGGCGCGGTGTTAACTTGTCCGCTTAGAAGCAGAAGGTGCTGTTTCTCTTGAGTTTTGGACAACAGAATCAATTCCTTGCAGCTGCCTTCCCAACAGGTATTGTACACAGGTTTTTTTCTAATTTTCTTGGTAAGTTTGATGCGATCACGAGTCAGGACGCACTGCACTAGTAGGTCTACCAATCTATATGCTCGGACTGATGTAGATGCTTACCATTCAGACATCAACACGTCCTGTCATTAACAGCGAATAAGCTTGTGATGGAAACAATTCGGCCAACAACAATGAGTGTAAACGGCAAAATGTGGGACAAAGTAGGGCAACTGTTTTGATTAATGAACGTGAGGACTTTTTCGTTCTGCAAACAGTAAGACATCAATGAATTTTGGCAGATCACAAACGGTCCAGCCAACTAAAACGATAGCGATAAGATAAATTAACAAGTTTTGCTGGAATTCAACTTTATGTCGTAAAGTTGACGTGCAGAAAATAACACAGTTCCCAACCCCATTTATCAACTTTTGCCTGACTGACCAGCAGTGATATAGCGTATTGTCATGCTTGCCTGACATACAGAACGATTGTTCTCGATTGTTCAACTCGATTCGTTTAGCTTTTCTCATAGGTTTTTCATTGAATCTACAACATTTAATATCGTGATCCCCGCATAACATACTGAAATATCTAGTGCCACTTGTAACCTGTTGAATTATTCAAGTTCTTGCACCCTTTGGATTTTAGGACTATTCTGATATTAAGCCGTGATCAACGGAACATGTAGTTGGCTGGACGTATATAATGTATAAACGGACGTCGAGTTTCTTACAAAGACTAATACATGTATAGCTCAACAGCCTATTAAAGCTGTCAACAATTACTCTCAGTAAAGCTGTTGCAGTGAACCTCAGAAATTACCACGGTCTTTACCCCCATTAAGTTACCTCACTCGCCTTACACATACGGTACATGCCTACAGGTAGGTGGTTATTCTCCACTTTAAATCTCAGACGCCACCGGTTTGAGAACGGTATTCAAGACCAAAACTTTCGGGTCTGTAACATGAATCTAGTTAGTAGTTTCGTAGTTCCGTTGATGAGACTACACAGTATCTGATAACAATCTGGTTTCTCGTCTGTTAGGAAACCTAAGTGGTTTTATGATAGCTAACATCTAGCGGATACTCGTCGATTCAGTTGCCATATAATTTGTGTCCACTAGATTTGTCTCCGGTTATAGCTTGGTAGTTAAATGTAAAGTTAGTATCTGGTAGCATGGATTGAAAGGTCCAATAGTTCTGTATTTAGGGGAGCATAGACCTGGATGCTCTCAGCAATATTTGGGATACTCTTGAATCGTCTACTGGAATAGACGTCCTGTTGAAGTCGCATTCAGCTGGCAGACCAATCGCGAACTGGTCCAGATAAAGAACGGTATGGTCCAGTTGGTTAATCATTGCATATCACGTTCGTCTCTTACGCTGGGAGCCCTGTGGCTTACACAAATCTCAGTTCTATATAGTAAGGAGATACAGACCAATCCGGTTCGGCAGCGTGAGTATTGGTTTTGTTTAGTCGAACCATTTCTGTAGTAAAATACTTTTCGCATTGTAGCATCAAAAAAGTAACCTCAAAATACTCGCTTACTTAAAATTAATTTATTCGTACTGCCTACTTCCCGGTTGAGTGTTTGCATTTGGACCTATGGGTTTCCCTAATTTGGTTCCATCTTTTTCAGCCTCCTCTTTTCCAAACTGAGAGGTTTTTACGAGTGTGTGTGATACCTAGGCATTAGTAACAATCACTAAAGATAATGATGCTCTTTAAAGTCTTGCATGGCTTAGAAATTTGCTACCAACTGAAATGTTACAAGACGCAAATGAGGCATGGGCTGTATCATTTAATTGATTTGGGTTATCACTTGTATAGCGTACAATCATGCGTTATTCTCCCTTTCTATTTGAATAAGTGTTACAATGAACAAGAACACACCCAAATAGCCTAACTGTCTGGAACAGTTATTGTATTGCATATGTCCAGAATGTGTTCTCAGCAAATTCTGTACATCAGAACAAATGAATTCGGGGCAAAAGTTTTGTACTTAACATAGACGGAATGTGTGTTTAAAAGTTGACGACCTGTTAAATAAAACGGTTTGGGCATAATCGTTAGTAAATGAATTGTCTATGGTCAGTACACTGTAGAAGATGAGTACCATTGACAAGAACATTGATAAATGCACACAGACTGAACCAGAGTCGTCACTAAATTCCTGTGCATGTCAATTAGCTAATCCAACAATCCCTATTTTATACTGATGAGAAACCTGTCGTGCTGAGCTACTCACGGAATGCACGCAGATAATTGTAGCTACGTTTTTCAGTGTAATTTTGTCTACCGTAAGAAAGGTGGGTACACTACACAAGTACATGGAGTTCGAACTGAAGGTATCTCTGAGCGAAATTGTCTGGCAAGCTGTTGGCAGGTTCAGAGCTAGAACAATTAGAAAATGGAGTGTGATGCTTTAAGTAGTTCGATATCAAGCGTTTTGTATTGGCTACTTCCGTTAGTAAGAAGTGATAATGCTCAACATATTGAAACGTGTGGACATTTAAGAGATCTAACGATAACGAATGGTAGAATATTTAAACACTGTGTTAAGTTTTAAGCAAGTTTTCTTTTTTTCAGAGTTCAGCAGCACCCCTTTGCAAGGCCTCAAGCTAAAACTCAAGCTAAAACCTTACAGCAGACAGCCAAGTATGATTCCGCTGCTTACTTTAGAACAGAAGCAATAGCTTATTCAGTGTTTGATGTAAGAAGGCGAAGCTAAACCAACCAACTCCTCTGGTTACTACGGTTTTGTCTAACAATGGCACACAGGTTTACTCTTTTCTGAAAGAGAATAATGAAAATACTGGTATAGCTTAACTACTTATAGATGTGGTATAACTGCGAAACTAAGACACAAGGAAGGAGAATATTATATTGATTACTGACTACTTCTGCCGAGCGTGCGAGGAGCCTAGAAACGGCTTAAATTGTATTACAGAGAAGGCATTAACTCCTGTTAATGGGCTGACATTACGTAACGAGGAAATATTCGTGGAGCAAATGTTCAGCGTTTTGTTTTGACCAGAACACTTACTTAGGTCGGCGCCAGCTTGAACCTCCCCATTTTCAATTATTTTGTCTGAAAAGTTAACAAAACATGGGATCTCCACGATGTCTGCGAAGTCAAAGCGGATTTAAATCAAGCATATCTAGACGATACCTGTATGGAACGTTTTGAAGACTTAATACAATTTACACGGCTGTTCTGTGAATACGCTCCAATGCAATTGGATGGATCCGCCTGGTTAGTGCAGTTGGACTTCGTGTCGTCTCAATTGGTCAGGTTTTCAATGGGGTGGTGTAATGCGGTGAGATTTAAGCTACATAGGTGTGAAAATGAACGTAGTAACGAACAGTAATATGGTTCCGAAGAACACACTTCATCCATTCACCTCCCAGAATATTCATCAGTAATCCAAAATATAGCTTAGTTAGTTTAACGAGATCGACCAGACAACCTGATCATTATGCACAAGCTAGTATGGTCGTGCGTTTCCATGCGGAGACTCAGGCGTACCTAACTGAAGGCCAGTGTCGCATGAAGACGTGGCCGGAATTCTGATCCTGATCGTGGCAAGGATGTGTACTACTGACAAGCTCTATCAAGAGCGAAGTTCGAGTTTAGTGTTGCATTTCGAAACAGATTGGCAAGAAAGTCTAAATGCGAGGGGTGCGATCAACTGAGCAGTAGGGTGGGTTCGAAGAACACAGTTCATTCATTCAGGTTAGTGATTCCCTAACTTTGCCAGGTGTTCGAAATATTTATCCATTAAACACAACGTTGTAAACTCCACTTCTCACACGACACGCATTACATGAGCACCGAAATCAGAAAACCGACAGCTTAACGCCTCAAGGAACACACAAACCTACTTCTGAGTTAAAATGCCAATGCGATGGACTAGCTCGAAACAAATATGGAGGTTTGTAGACCTCAGGTGTACAACCGTTCAAAAGCACCCCGAAAGTTGAGGTATCACTTAAACCATTTTTCGTCGTCACCCTCGTATGCCCTCATGACGCCCACGTGGAGAGGCGTTGAGTTAGACAAGCGAGGAAAGCGAGTAGGCCTTTTTAAACGCACAATCAACAATGATGTATTATAAACTCATCGCTTGCCAGGACAAAGGGATGGGTTTTGTAGACAGGCAACCTCAAGCCAAGCATACAAATTGCAGTTCTTCAATTTGTTGAACTCGCAGTTTATTGAGAGTGTATGTAGCTCACTTTACCCAACGTCACCATCATTAAAATCGAGTATGGCTGACTGTTTGATTTATTCGCTTACCGTCCTTTGCTGCCAAAACCATTTTATGATCAGTTATTATAGGACGTGAACTATTACCAACCCTAAATAGGAGTTGCTATTGGAATGGAAACTTTAGATGGTCTGACGCTACGCTCAAGTTGATTTCAATCTAGGGAGCTTCCAGGTCACAGTGGAGTTTGAACATCACGTAAGACAAAAACTCGAGGAAATATTCGATATGTTACTAGTGCACCGTTTTCCAGCTGCACACTCCATTCAATAATCACTTTTAACAACAATACCAAACAACTTGACATTACGTTCGACTAGGTCCCACAGTTAGGTGTACAGGTGAAGACGGAGGATTAAGTTTTTCTCTTCATCCTGTTGGTCTGTTTACACGGGGTGACCATACGTTTCCCTCATCGTCATTCTCGTAAGACGTTTGCCGCTTTTTCACAAAGTAGACTTTAAATTCGTACTGGTCTGTCTGCGTTATCCACCTACTGTCGATGCATTAGTCGAACACCGCATGTCGTAGTCCATGTAAGTTAGTAGTTAAGACTTACGGTTATCTTCCAAACTGTACGTGAAGTCTTTCTTGTAGTCCAAACTAGTAATCTTTGTGAACTCGTTAATGAGCCCTGATGGCCCTGAAAGTGTTAATCGTTTGAAATGACTGTCTAATTTTAATACTGTCTTGTCCTTTAGTTGTTGACCTTCTTCCACATTCATTTTTACATACACGTGGGCACTACAAATCTTCAGGTAATGACATAAAAGAACGCCTACAGTTTCCTTCTAACCAGTGAACCATCAATTAAAAACCCGGTTTGATTTTTTGTGTGTATGTGAATGCATGACTATATGGCGTTGCGATGTGTGCGGTCGCGAATGCACTGGCCGTCTTGGATTAGTTGGTTACCACCATACTCATATTGCACCGTCGGCCAAGAGACGATGAATAGGTTAGGCTCAGATAGGTCATATCAGCATATCCATTCTATTTTTGTCAATTAATTTATCGACCAAGACTATGGTCGTTTGGCAACTAATTCGCCCCTCTTTTCAGAAACTTGGGTGTCTGCGGTCTTCTACTCATTCTTTTCTTACCTGCTCTTTTCGTAGTCCAATCTTAATTTTGTTCCTCATTCTCATCCCCTCTGGAATGCAGTATACTGAAATGCTTCTTGTACTACACTTTACTTATCTTTATTCTCAGTTTAGATCTTGTCATTGCGGTCTTTACCTCTGTTTATTTTCCGAGAGATAAGGGTTTCCTTTTTCCTGATAGCTATTCAATTGACTAACTAACATTGGCCGACTAGAAACAAAGGTCTCACTCACACATCTACCGGTCTTATTCCTTCGGGTTTACACCGGATACGTGATATATGAGTGGAACCACGAGTGGTGCAGCGCAAGCCACTTGGGGTGATGGTTTAAAATGCAGGCGTCCATTGGCTGCGGTCAACGTGACAGGCTAATCCGTTTTGGATGCCGCCAACCATGTGAATAAGATGAGCATCAAATATTCGAGACATTTCCACTACTGTTTCACCACATCTGGTGTACCGGACTCATCCGGTATGTTCCACGTAAACCGACTCATCCGCAACCTCATTCGTTTGCTAGAGACAATCCCAGAAAATCTAGTTCCATTTGCCCGACCCATCCGATCAACATGCTGGGGAGTGGTCCCAAACAACATCACCTCATTCTTTCTCGTTACAGTTGACGGTAGTAATTTGTGGATGGTAACCTGTCGAACAGAATACCGAGACCATATTTGGTCGACCGCTTGTGCTTGGCCCTCGGATCACGCACCAAGGTATCTGTCTTTCTGTGCAACTTCTCAAGGAGCTGGTTCCATTATGATGACCTACCGTGTATACCTTTCGAGCACTCAAGCTCCTAAGTCGGCGAATTCCATCATGCACACAAAAGGTGTACTTTATTCACGCAAACAGCCATTTCCGTTATCGTCTAGCACTGCTTTCCAGTCGTTTATAAGGTTTTAATCTTCTAGATTAGTGTGAAATCCGCTCATAACTCGCCCATCTACAACATGCGTTGTGTATATTTAATGTACCTCTGTAATCTTTATACGAAAGTATTCATTGAAATAGGCAGTCGTTGATTTGAAACCATCTACAATTAGTCGTGAGTCACAGCTTTCTCGTTCGGACAAATTTAGCCGGCTTCTGGACGGACACGTAACTAACATTTGGTTGAATGTTGCCCAGCTCGCACAATTCATCCTGTCTTTTATTGAAAGTTCATCTGAAATTTGATGCTGTCACCGGTGAAACAATGACATTCAACCGAACTAGTTTCCTGTAAAATATGTCGTCAGTCAGGAAATACCTTCCTCCTTACAGTATGTTAGACACGAAGTGGTATTGAGGTGGCGTTTTCTTTCAGGCCTCCTTCACGTTTGGACTACTTATTTGTTTATTGCGTTCACCGACGTTCGTACGTGTTTCAGCGGGTTAGTGGACTTAATTGAACGATAGCGTGTTCATTAGGGAACCCATGAAAGCACAATACTAGAGAAGTTCTGACCATCCAACCGGTCACTTAAAACACACTACCGATATAATCCTCCATCCGAAAACTATTCTTCCTGACTAACTCATCGAACCTAGTAGATCAATCTCCATAGAATGTAGTAAGGTTATTAACCATACGTATTCAGTTATTGTTTCCATGTTTTAAATCTTGTTTTCTGTTCACTACCACAATCGAAGCATGGCTCATTGGTGTAAGTGTAAGTTACGGAGGCACCACAAGAAATCGATCCTCACCGGAATGAGGACGAAAAGATATAACGTGCCACGGGTTCACTAAACCAGGAGTATTGTCCATAAAATTTTACTGAATCAGATCGCTGTCCTCGTTGAAGACATAAAAACCGATGATAAGTAGTCGATATGTCGAACGAGGCGCAAACCCAGGTGTTCACAGGTGTGGGAAGATGTGTTGAGATTTGTACACTAGAGGGTGAAGTGGACGATGGGTGCGTATGTTGCAGTCACATAAGTAACCATCGATCTGCCTATGTCATGCTTACGGTGTTTCTACTGATGTTCTAGCTAGATATGTCTTGAGAGAATTCAGCGAGAGAAGGGGACAGTACATCCGAGCGTATGCCACTAATTCTGTAATCCGTGATCGTAGCTGGTATAGTTAAACAATGAAACCTTGACCAGAATTCTAATTCCCACTGTGACAAGCATTCCATTACTGCTTTCCTCAAACTCAGTACAATTGTGTGGCAGATATTTTCTGAGTAAAAGTAGCCATTTGTCATTACGAATTTCATGCGATAGACAGCAACTGTAATTGGGTCCAGCTTTCCCACACATGTGAGTTATTTAGCTGGCCCATTCTGAGAAGTGACACTGTATACGTTCCAGTTTTTACTTCGGTGTACCACTTTTGTTTGCACCGATATCATTTTTAGATGTGAGCATGTTCACCTGTGACATCCCAAAAAGGCTTGGGACACTGATCGATGAACACTCATTCTGTTCGCACCTTGGTTCACACTTGATTCTTTGTATGACACCGTAATATGCGCGGTCGTCTGGTTCACGCATTCGTGTTGTTCGCGAGCGACATAAATGCGGTGAAAATTTTTCATCCGTTTTGAAGGGTGATCACTTCTTTTGTACGACAGGTTCTTGTTGAGTGCACTTACTTCTTGCAGTGAAGGTCTGCTCAGTGGCACCATTGGGATAACTGGTATACGTGTGTTCTACCAGTGTATGCCCAAGGCAAATTTAGCCGACATTAAACTGAGAATACTATAACAATATGACTGTACGAAAAGTACAGTAATTCGCCATAAGAGTCAATTGAGTATATAACAGTCTCATAAGAACTTTTCATAGTTTAAGCATTTTTAAGTTTGTGACTTTAATAGACATCAAGAGAGAATGTAAATAAACACTGTAAACATTTTTTACAGTCATATACACTAAATTATCGCTGGACAGGTATGTCAGTAAGTGAATACAAACAAAACTTGGAACCTGTCCGACAAGTAAACATCATCCAAATTTAGAAGCATATGTTGCATATCAAACTCCGGTTGCTGATCAACCTAGCATCGGTAATGGAAAAACGGCAGGATGAACCAAATGGATTTGGGTTGAGTAACTTCTCGGACCATTTTGTACTCCAAAACATTGTTAGGTGAGCTGACGAAGTTTGGTCAATCTGGCCTACTATTTTGCTAAGCACAGTTAAGGTGTAAAAATGATACTACGCCGTGTGGCTACACAAATTCATGAACTCCAGAGGAATGAATTTCTGTCCGGCATTTAAACATGAGTTGTGATAAATTGCACTCTTTAGTGGCGGGTTGCCGATCGATCTATTTCCACTATGTAAGTGTGTAATGGACAGGCGAAGAGCGCTCATCATATCGATCATTGACAACGCCGAGTTAGAGTAGCAAACGCGGTCAGCGTTCATAGCATGTTACCGACCTCGTCTGGACACCCGGTTATTGGCCATCCATGTAAGTATTGCCCATCCGTTGCCCTCGATATTGTCATCGGTACTAACATGAAAATCACGTGAAAGAGTATGCCCTGATTTCCAGGCTCGGTGAATTGCCAGGCACAGCAGGCGAAAAGAACTTAGTCTAGCTAGTATCGACCTCATACGCCTTGAAGGTCAGTCAACCGTTAACTAAATGCCTCTTCCAAACACAAGTAGTTACACCCAACTCCGGTCGGTATCTAACCGGGCCAACGTCAACTCGTCTGACCGCGACGGCAGCCGCAACATCCTCAGATCGAGACGAAACTGGATACTTTTACGTGACACCGACCGACCCAATCACAGTGTGCCGAGTGAAGCACACAAACAATTAGTTAAGTCGAGCGCACAAGTGATACAGTTATGCAGTCAAATTCCAGGCCTCGTAAACAAACGGAACTCTGATGGATCGAGTCGTTCGCGAGTCCGAACAAACGAATAACACCTGTTCACCGATCTTTTGATGTCGACTACAAACCAGGGTGTGCACCATCTGTGTACAAATAAACCCGATCTGAGGGTATACTGAAAAAGCAAATAAATACACAGCACTTAATTAGGCAGGGAAACACCGCTTAACAAAAAGGGAATGTCTGCTTCGTTTGGTAAAGGATAACAATTTGTACGGAAGTATTTATGTATGTCAACTATCCATCATATATAACCAAGTGGACGGATGGTACTTTTCTATAATAGGTGGTCATTTATTAATGATCTATCAGTTTACTGCCTGTAGTTTGACTGTGTCTAATTTTGAAATGTTTCGAGCATTACTAATCAGAGGTAATGATGTTGGCCGATCATAACATCATCCATGTGGAATAAAAACCTTTCTACAGATCACAGAAATCGCTAATTACGTATAAACTCTATTGAGTGACACTTGCTCCCACTTCATTAAACATGTGGCTGAATGATAGGTTCAGCTATTTTCAACAGAATAGTATCAAACTCTCATTTCTTCTGTGGTATTTGTTTTATGAATATGAGACTCTTCGTATAAGAAGAAACCTGTGCATCTCACTGTTATCGGCCACAAATGAAACTATTAAAAATCGATTTTAGAGTACAGGAGAATAACGAGGCTATCGAATCGTTTGATAGAGTTATGATAATATCATATTTCCAAATCAGACGTATAACCGTAAATGTTTGTACAACAGGTTTGAACATTAATTGTAATGGACGTCGGGCTTAGAAACCACTTTCTTTTACAATGAACTATTGGTTCAGTTGTGATCTTTTCAACTTCACCAACAAGGACTAAAAAATCGTCTCTGGGGATATATAAACAAAACTGAGATAATCTATTTACAAAACAAAGGGTTTTAATGGTTTTACTGGTTATAAGCTTGCTTACGAGCTACATTGATGATAGTGACAGGCTGCATTGACTGTACTGACAGATAAGGCGATCAAGTCATAAAGTAAATTCTACTCATGGCTGATCACAACTTTCACGTCCTAATAAACTTCTCCCACTCAACTTGCTGATGACAAAACCGTAGACTTGAGTTTCGTTCTTGTTGAAAACTGTTATTGAAAAACCTAAGCATCCTATATCAGTCCGTTTCTCTTACTTATGAGGTCATTAAGTTGAGCATAGACTGCATCTTTAAAGTTACACGAAACAAGCTCAACTTAATTCACATTGAACCGTTAAACTATAATAACTTGTGGATGATGCTCAAATTGTCAGGAGTTCCACTGTGGATAGAACAGGGATAAACACAATTGATGAGACGTAACCGTAACCAGGTTTGAGTCCATACGTCTTTCACTTTAAGATGTCCGTATATCGTTGACATTTATTCCTGTATGGTTGTATGTCATTATGTCTTCCTAAGATGTATCAAACGGGTTCTGAGGTATCTACGGAGCTGTGCAGATCAAACGGGTCGTAATAATGAATTTGGACAGAAGGATGATGAGAAAGCTTTGTACTAAAGTGGGAAGGATTCGCGAGGGCTTACATTGACAGGGTTCTCAACTAAGCCGGTCCAAAGAACGTTGACTATAGTCGCCAATTTGGGTATATGTTCAGCTGTCGCCTTAATATGCTCCGGTCACCGTGAAACGGACTTTGTTAAGGGGTCTGTCAATGTGGATATTCACGAGTTATTTGGAGGCCAGTGAAGTGTTCCAATTCCCACCTTCCGGTTCACTGCACCACTGCGATCCGCTTAGTTTGAATCATTTCACAGAGAGGAAGCAATAACAGAAAAACCCTTTTGAGACGTCTCAAGTGAACATACTCACATCTAAGAATGATATCGGTGCAAACAAAAGTGGTACACCGAAGTAAAAACTGGAACGTATACAGTGTCA
>LUCH01000658.1:95576-124661 GCA_013368495.1 Paragonimus heterotremus | reverse complement strand
GTTTGTGGGTACTGCTGAGGTTGCCGGATTGCTTCCAGATGAGACACAGTGACAGGCCTGTTAACACCAACCGATAACCCCACGACTGGGAACTCTCTTTAAGTTGAAATTACAGAAGTCATCACGGTTGCCTCATGAAAGCGTGGTCGGAGTTGTAATCTAACCAGTGACAAGGCTATGCACTACTAGCGAATTCCAACCAGAACTCAACTCGAGTCTAGGGCTCCTCTCTGAAGGGGGCTGGCTGGAATATCTGTGAGAGTGCGAAGGCTGCGAACGCATGTTAGTGAACTGCAGGTTGTATCAATCACATCCTCTACCACCTACCAGTAGTAGGTAGGTGAATTTTTTTGTACAATTTCTTGAGACAATTTTAGCGTAAAACTTTGTAATAAGGCAACCTGATAATTTTGATGCGATGTCGTCACTCAACTACTCCAATTGCTTTTTAAAACCTTTCTGTTAATTAACAAATTTGTCGTGTGGCTTTGGAAATCTGGCTCGTGTTCAATCTTGATATCTGCCTGGTCAGTCTATGCTCGGCCTGAGGACTTCTTCAGTATAAGAGTGGTGGTCCCAAAGCTTGGAGCATCGATAGTATATCACACACGATTTCTTCATTTACCGCAGAGCGTAGCATTTGGAAGACCATTTTCGTACCAAAACACAAGCCATCTTTGAATCAATACTGAATCAGTGAGCATAATAAAACATCTTTTCAAATAATAATCAGAATTTTGTTAGTCGTGATCTTCAATAAATCGGCGTATATTAAGCTTTTTATCAGAGACGAAGTGTTGATGAACAATTCCCCCCGAAAAAACTGCGTTGATACCGAAGTGCGCATTTAAAACCCATCCTTTTTCGTGCCTTCACAATTCATTCCTTGACTAAAAAGTTAGATTATGTTTTTCAATTATCAGTGCTTCTCAGTGTTTCTGCCATCACGTACACATTTCTACATTTATTAAAAGTGCTGGAAACCAGATCTGCTAAACCTGTGTTGAATGATCACTAGATCAGTGGTTGTCAACCATTTTTGTGCATGGTTCTTTTCGAGGTGAAAAATGATTTATTAACTGGAATGCTCGTTTGAAGTTAAAACCCCACTTTTTAGACGGTTTTTCAAAGCTATAATGTCTGTAACGTTTAGGAAGTTTGATACAGAGAATATTTTCAAGAAATTGTTATAACTTGATGGGATTCTTGTGGCTGCTGAAAACCAGCATACGACTGAATATATCCAGCTGTAGTTTTGTGAAAAATTACCGAAGTTCATCACATTTTGTGACGTCAAAACAGTCAGGCACTTTTGCTAATGAAGGTTTGTCATTCAGGGCCAGTTAAAGGTGGATACATTTGGAAAGAGGAGATATTTTGTCTTCTCGCACGGTTGCGGAAACACAACCACAATTTTGGCTTTAATTCAGTTTTGTTGGACTATTTCGAATTCAGCTTGAACTGCTTTTGTTGCAGTACAGATCACTAAGTCATCTTTATGGAATATATTTGACTTGGTTCATCTTTAACGATGTTTGGTCCAAATGGATCCGTCTAGTTCTAGCGGGCAATAAATATCCACGAAATCAGGAGGGAACATAAACTGTTATATTTGGTCTTAATTAGAGATAAAGTATTATTTTTGACGGAAAATATTCTCACCACTGCTTAGTAAAATAAGTGATGCCAAAAACTGTTTATTTTTTCTAGCGCTGGCATCACCTACTCACTATTATCACCTAGAAGAATCGTATGCCTAAACAACTTTCGATGTTTTAATTTTTTTTAGATGTTCATCAATGCCTACTTTAGGTACTCCTCTCAGGTAACACGGTAACTCTCTGGTTGACTGTATTTTTATCAGTAAGATTTAAATAAAACTTCCTCATCCAATGATGGGCCACGTGACCTGTGCGGAAAACCAGTCGCTGACTGGTAGTGTAACGTGCGGTCGAAACCAGCAAGCGCGCACAGGTTGAATTTGAATTGTTTACCGAGGCGTGCTGCTGTGTTGTCGACGCCGTTCTAGTTATCTTTTGTGTAAGTCGTGTGCATGCAAGCCGGCCGTTTAAACGTTGACTGTCCGGCACACCTGCGGACCAACGTGGGGCAACGTGGAGACACCAGGGGACAGTGTTCTTCCGAAGTAGGGGTTCCAACAAATCCTGTAAAAGGGAACAACAAGAAAACAAACATGAGCCAAAGGCCCAGTAAGCCATGCACACGACTTACACAAACAATAAATAAAACGGCGCCGACAACACAGCAGCACGCTCCGTTACCCGATTCAAATTCAACCTGTGCGCGCTTGCTGGTTTCGACCGCACGTTACAGTAGTAGTTAATAAACACAAAATGTCACTTTTCCATCACGAGGCTTCTGCAAATCACAGCTAGTGGCTTAGTGAATAGACCAATCCAAAATCATCTAAGTGGTACGGTAAGTCGCTGGACACTTGTCAATAATCGGCAATGCTTCTGCTCATAAATATATGACTTTATCTCCAACCTTTTCTTTTTCACGCTAGTCACAAGTGTGCGGCAGATAAGCTCGTAGGAGATGAATTCGAGTTTCCAGTTGCATTTTTCGAATATCTGAATAAAATCTTCCACTTACTTAAAGAAAGGAACGTAGATGGCAACCTCGGTTGAACTCATCACCATGATATCCTTTTTGGTAAGAGATGAACATCCGTAGAATCATAGGCTCACATTCGGTGTTTTTTTTACTGAGATCACTTTAAGGGACGTTCGAAATCTTTTCCCCACCATCAGTGGTTGGCCAAGTCCTTCATTGTCCGCTGCAAACCCAGAACTTCCTTGGTTGTTCTCTGTATGTTAAAAAATTAGTGAACCTACAGATTTGTAGCACAAGTCCACAAACAGGACTGAATAAAATGGAAATTAAATAGAAACTGTTTTGAAGCATAAAAGTTGACAATTCGCAAATTATTGCACTTGAACAAGACAGCAGACCATAACCTGGAATCGGAAGGAATGGCATTTTTTAAAACAAAACAGTCTTATAGATGTGCTGTTTACCCTGTTTGGCCGTTACAGTGCTCAGTGATTGAGTCAAATACAAGGTATTAACTTCTGGACAGTCAAAAAGACAGCATATGACATCTCTGGTTCATTCTGGTTCACATTATGCAAACATTCCTCGTTCTGAGGCTTCCAGAAGGTCAAAAGCGTGATATTTTATGCCAACTAGAAATGCGAAAGATACTGCTACAACTAGAAAACACGGGGCGTCTGCCGTTGATACCAGTGACGGGCCTTATCGATGAAATTTACATTCACAGAAGAATACAAGTTTGATTTTGACACATGAAAGTAGCATGACTTGAGGGTCATACTTTTTACACTGGTGAGCATAATCTGTTGGATAGATTGTATAGATTATCAAACATGAAGTATTCTCCACTTCTCAATGTGAATTTCTGACCCCGCGAACCTAAGTATATAAGTTGGAGATGTATAGCTGTGGTTAAATCTACTGGGTGATCTCAGTACTGTTCCAAAGGGACCTTCAATCAGGCTATTGTTAAATGTATTGCTGTTCTAGTCCCTAAAATAGAGTGAGGATGTCGAGGAGGAGATTTCGATGGATGGACTTAACAAAACCTCTGTAAAATTTGCCCATGCTGGCGCCATGAGTAACCAAATCTCATGGCACCGTCGGCATCCGAAACAGGCAGGGGGCGAACATCGAATTAGGACGATCAAATACACTATCATCTTCATCATCATCATCGCTGCCACCGATAGCGACCTACACTTATTTACAACTATTGTTCAACCGTGATTGAAAATTAAGCTGGTCCGGTTTAAACTAAATGTAAGTTGAAAGATGGTACCTAATTCTCAAAAAAATTAGTATTTCAGCCCTTCAGTATGAGGTCAGTCACACTGCAAACAAACGACTGAGAAACACATTAGATTAGAAGACGATTCGTGCATCATCGTAAACGGTACAGTCTTGATTCAATATGTGATTTTCCTCCACATACAGTTTAGGCAAACAGCCACAGTCTTGCTCCCATTGTACGCATATGGCCGCCAGTTTCCACTATAGACTGTGATGGTCACTACGGCGCCTAGCTAGTAATCTAATAATATATGCGGCGGTCTAATTGTGTGATACTTTCGTTTTTCTGAGCCAAGACGTCACTCTGTTCATCCTACACCTTGTCCCAATCGGCTAAAACATCGTTAACATCCTTCATGTGACAATAAACATAATTCGGGTGTCTGGAGGTGAAACAAATTGTAACTTTTATAGTTTGGACTCACGTGTCTCATGCGTACTTGTAGGCGTTGGTAAGTTCAGCCACCAGGTGTCCCGCTGTACTGCATGTGACGCAAAAATTATCTGGTCACCAGTTCATTTGGCAACGTCTGTGCTCGTAGGGAATGTTACTCTGCAATCAAGAACGTGTGAATAGCATAATCACTCGGTAGATGCTTGTTTATCAAACTCCAGCATTGACTGTCATGGATTTGTCTAATGAGCATGGATCTATCAAACTTACTAAAAAATATTTGTGCACAGGTATTGTCTTGTTTTATTGTACTGTGTCAACCAAGAGGTCACACAATGCCTACATCACTCAAATTTTGCTAATCTGAGTACAAGTCTTCACCTCGTTCCCTACATCTTATCACAGCTGTAGGATTTCTTCTTAAAACAGTAGTCATTAAGTAGGACCATCCCTGTAAGCAGACGTTGACTTACAACGAACGCAAACTGAGTAAGTGACATTCCTATCGGGGTAGGTCAGTCATGCAGATAATGTATCGAACATTCGGCAGTTTATTCCCTCAAAACAGGTGAATGATTAATTCACTGTGGTTATTTAGCTGAGACAACCACAACAAATATTCTCCGCTCCAAAATGTGATGGCACAGTTAGGGAAACCCTTACTCCATTAAATGGGCGTATACAACGAAACAAGATTTCATTGTTGCTGAGTACTATAATATACCCGATAGCAAGGAGAACCAGAGTTCGCCAAAAACCGTTTAGCAAGAACATGTAACACTACTAAAAAAGGAAGGAAGGAGTAAGAAGCAGTATGGAACATTACGTCACTGCTCGTTCAGATTGTTTATCCTCAATTGGGGACTTTTTTCCAGAGACTGTACAAACCGCCGACTCTGCAACACACCGGAGAGAGGTAGTGACGCGGTTTAAAACATATGATGCGCGTTTCCTCAATTTCACTTTCACTGTATACTACAAACGAATGTCATCGATCTCAGTCTTTTGAAAAAAATCAAGTTTTATGAAATCTAAGTTACCCATCCTAAGCAGTATTATCATATAAGTGTCCACAATGTTGTGTCTGCAGTTGTTCATAAATTGTCGTATTAAAAAGTCCGTCTTCAGAAAACTCTGAAAATGCCTCTGATACTTTATGACTGTCATTAATAAACACTAGCTATTTAGCACTTCGTTTTTTATCAGTGGGAGAACCCTACACAATGTTGTGTTTGATGAGTCCATATTAGAATGTTTATGCTGTGACTGAAACCCCAGAGATAGCTAAAATGTTCCTTAGTTGAATCTTAGTTTGTATGTCTTTTGTGCTTCATTTGCTCACAGCGTTGATGGTCGTTGACAATTCCACCGAGTGTACAGAACCTGGGGGTACCATTTGACCCGATTGGTGGGCACCAGAAGATCTATCCCCGATTTCAGTCAGTAAACAATTTGGTCAGATGCCTGCTATCTGTGAATAATATCCGGTCACTACCACACTTGTGAAACGCTTATGTCATGTTGTACAGTGTGACGACGCAACACAATCAGCAACAGCAGCAACAACAACAACTACAACAACCATTGCACCCACACCGGACACAAGAAACTCCACACCAGTTAGCCTACTCAGCTGTCTCGGCAATGGTCTATAATTCCCCCACTCTAACATTGAATCCGTCCACCAATCCCACAAACTATGCAGTTGTGTCTCAAATGTCTTCCATGTGCCCTGGATCCTCACCGTTCACCAAACTGAGCAGATGTTACGCCTACCAAGAATCAGACCAGGAATCAAATAGGAGCAGCCAGAACACATTACACACCGCCAATGTGATAGGACAAGCCCTATCCGGTCGTGCTGATCAAACGGATATGCGATATCTTTCACACACCAACTGCCCTGTCTCAAACTTAATGGAAACTTCGACCGTCTCTCGAGGTATCGTGTTAGATGGCTCGCCTACAAACTGTCTCCGTCCCATAATCAGTCCACGTTACACTATGGACCATGCTGTCGGGTTTCAAGCATTTCTTCCACCAACTCCCTTTGTGTCTACCAACGGTGACCACAGTGGTCACAAACCCATCCTAACCGAAATGGAGCTGACATCCACAAGATCAGCAAGTGTGCTGTCAAATATGCAAGGACCTTTTCTACCGGTTTGTATAGGAGGGACCAGTTTGTGTCGACCGTCAAATACGCCCCGAATCAGTTGCAATTTGGGTGCCAAAGATCGGCGTCCATGTGATATCTGTGGGGACATTTCGGCGGGATTTCACTGCAATGCTTACGTCTGTGAAGCGTGTAAAGTAAGTCATTTATTCCCTTCTGATACATGATACTATAACTACATCGTGTTACTGAAGGAAACGATTACGATAATACACCAAACAAATACTGATTCCAAGTTTAACTATTAATGCCAATCGTTCCAAGTGAGCAGGTTGGTATAATCACACTACAGGTGTTCCACGTTATTATGCCCTGATAATACTTCCGGTTATCACCGTCTCGACAGCGAATGAAGAGGTTTCGAGAAGTTTCAAGGGTGATACTCTGTGTCTACTGAGTAGTCCAAACTGAGTGAGTCGATTTAGCACATAAAGGTATAGGATGAACGCCAACAACTCACAACGATTGTGAGTATCTCCACTAGAGTCGGAGTCCAACGATCAGCTGACTAAAAATATCTGGCCCGCGACCTCAGCACAATGGGCGTTGATGTTTCGAAGTGCTCGTAAATGCGAAAAACTCTCCGCACGAGAGAAGTGCACAAAAATAAGTTACGAGATCAGTTCACTGATACTCATTTAGATAGGGTTCTTCATCTAACATCATTCAGTTCGTGATTCAGTAGTGAAAGACAACAGCGTGACGCATAACGTGAAACTGAGTTGCCTTAATTATGGTTTCACAACTTAAATGCGATTTCATTGAAATACGAAGATATACTTATGTTATTATGTTGTTACCTACAATTTTATTCACTAGTTACGGATTAACACGGGCCACTGTCCACCAACTACAAAAGTGTCCAGTCTGAAAAATATTTCCAATATCCGGTTTACACTGACATTCTTCTCAAACTCTATCTGTGAGTAGACAGGTGAACCAACAAGTAGTGTCCCAACAGAACATTAAAAAAGAAACGAGATTTATTACACAGGGACTTTGCAGCCAGTTTCTAATGTACATGAACGACTGAACCTGGACTCACTCGTCTAACAAGACAGAAGAGATATTGATAAGACTGAAGAGATACAGTGCTCGTTACACTGTTCTCATCTCGCTCAATTTCAGGTCGTGGAGTAAAGCCACTATTCTGTCTTCTCATATCCCTTACGAAAACGGTCCAATGAAACTGAACCAACTTTAATTGTCACTGTCCTGTACCAGATTTTGCTGGCATGCTCTGTAGAAAAGTCGGAGTAACTAAATTACAGTTCAGTTAGCTAATGAAGTTCGCAAGCTTTTTACTTGGATCCGCCGTGAAGGTTGTACTTTTAGGAACTGGCAAACGTGGTCATGTATTCCGTATAGGAGCTGCAATGTTGAGCTTCTTGTTAATGGTAATTTGGTCTATTAGGCGTTAACAGGCGAATGGAGAAAATATATTATTATTATTATTATTATTATTATTATTATTCCGAACAGTAAGTATCAAGGAAGTATGGATTGAAAACCAGGTTGACCAATGTGAATTTGTCTGTGAATGATTCAACCAAATTTGAGAAGAAAACGATTCAATTTTATGCTTGTTTACAACAGAGGCGAGTGCTGTTATGTATAATGCGAGACATACGTATTCATTTGCAGTATGATTTTTTGAGTGTATTCTAGTTAATGGTTGTTTAAGTACACAATATGAACGCAGGGTTTATAATTCAAGCGGATTGTCTCGAAACGTTGAACACATCTTGTTTCCTGTTGTGTCAAAAAACAAAACTGCATGCTAACACGGAGAGCGGCTTACAAGTACTTTGTAAACAATTGTGCAGAGTCGAACTAACAAGAAAATTATGGCGTTAGTACTAACACTCTGATTATGTTAGAAATATGAAGTTATTAAAAAACAATGGACTTCATTTTTTAAGTACATAGGATAATCGAAACAGAAGATTACCTATTAAACATTCAGAAACGTCTTATCCGTGAATGAAACTAGTGTATGGAAGTGTTCACATACACGACCGTTGTTCAGACGTCACAGGGATCCGTCAGAAAAACCGATAGTGTGTAAATGGAGCTCAATTGATTTAACAGAGACTGGTGACATCTCAGTTGCTCCTGGTGTGTCCAACGTCGCAACTACAACGTTAATGTATACATGTCACAGAACCGTATATATGAAATCGTCAACAAGCAGATTAAACCAAGTAATCAGATTGTGAATAAAAGTGGTTTTTTTCTCAGGCCAGCCAAGACGGGCTGATGAACGGAATTAGCCTAAGATGCCCTAATACATTAAAACAACGGCCGAAGAAAAGTAACTGTACATGGTAGCGGATGAAATATATAAAAACCATTTGAAACTTACTACAACTGTGAATCAGTAAAGCCTTCAAGTAAATGCACAAAGAATAACGGAATTCATACAACTGTGCAATGTTCTCAGAACAAAAGAACAAAAACGAACGGAAAATAAGCTCACGAAAACAACTGAACATAGATGGTATCCATACACAGTACATTTACTAGTTTTAAAAGAAGTTGGAGAAATAAGCAAGTATACTCATAAACAAAACGAACTTTGGACGAAAATGTCAGACGTTTTCATGCTGTCACTTGTGTTCTCTATAACTAGGTAGGAAGCAAAGACATATCCTTCTACAAACAAATTCAACATTATTCAGTAGTTTGTCAGCATACAGAACATGGCAAACGTTTAGTTCATTTCAAAAGAAACCAGCAGTCATGTTGTCAGACTATCAAACCGTGCCATATAATGAAGCAACAACAAAGTCAGATGGTGATCAACATCATCCATAGTTAGGACCGCATTACAAGAGAACTCCGTCTTGATTCAATAGTATGACTGTTCTTAGTATACACGAAACCATCATTAAAATTGTTGGATGGAAAACACAGATTGATGAATATCAACATGGTAAACTAAACAGGTTTGGTAGGGGGTGGTTACTCGGTCATTTAGCCTAGTGGTGAAAATTAAGGTTGAAGCTGGGATAAGACATTACGAAACAGTTCAGTGACTAAGGCGTGAGTAGTCAACATTGACATGATGGATCGCTTCACTTTTTGGCCAGTAGCTACTTGAATGGCTACGGAATCATCCACTATCATGGAATTTATAGGGAGGGGTCCAGCAACTGCCAAATATTGACGTGGGAAGATTGCTACAGATGGTGTTGTTTCATTGGCAAGCTATCCAGAAAAACACTAGAACACCAAAGTTTAATGCATCTACCATTACCAAAATGAATAAGTTGTACCGTTCAAAACGTGTCTCATACATAGCATCTGTTCGTTTGTCGTAAACACGAGATCGATCAGCTGGTTGCAAGTATGGGAAGGTATACGACAGAAACCTGAAAAATTTAATCGATTCCGTAAATAACCAGAAGTGTTCTGCCCCATAAAAACTTCCTGTGCATATTTGCGACCTCTTGTGTAGTTGTAAACTTGTCCGTTTCCCCCGTAAATGGTCGGATAAACTGGATTTAGGTGTGTTGATCAGTAGCCACGCTGGACCAGAGACAGTTCATCATTGGTCACACGATGTTGGCTTGGATCCACCCGTCCCTTGACTGGGTGCGGCGGGTGAAGGCGCAGCAACATGGCCTTTGGCGATCGATGCACATCGCGTCTGTTCACAATATTTGTCTCAAACCCTGTGTATGGCGCTGAGGCTGTCCTCTACGAATGCAATTGTACACCCGATATCTTGGATTCTATGTTTTGCTCACTTAGGCGATTTGTCGATGAAAACGTTCTACTTCCTGAGCAATGGCTTCTAAAGAATTCATCAATCTTGTTGTTTGGGAGGTTCCCAAAATGGTTCGAAATTCATCTGACAGATATACGCTAACGGGCATCTCGTAAAATAAGCAAGCTCGCTGATCGAAGTGCAGTGCGATCGTTCTTACAGATCATGAAAAATTAATGAGACTACACAACGTTCTCATTGGTTAGCAGTACCGTTATTCTCTCTCATACTAATGAAGAGGATAGGAGAGAGGAGTTCGTGTACCTTACGTGCAGTTGCAGATATAGAGGTATGGTGATTTTCCAAACGGTTAGACATGAACAGAGTGCAACTTTGGCTGCTGTGCTGTCTGTTCCTCTTCATTCCTAACCGGCCTCCTTTATTTAATTCGTGGCATTATTAATTCATCTCTTCGGGTGACGTTACCCCCCTCATCGATCTGAGCTCATTGTTTAAAAGTTGTTTGAACTATCGACTTTGTTTATTGTTTATTGAACGGTTAGTTAGAAACTGTCACTATTTTTGCACAGATCAACTGACTGTAAATATTTTCCCCATAGGGCACTTCAACTTGAACGTTTTTCGAGTGTCGTTGAATACTATCTTTGAGATAAACAGGACCTCGGATACGTATACTATGAGTACTTAGAACAACTTGGGAGCCAGTCGGTAGCTTACCGAATGGAAACAGTGTAGATGTATGGACGGTTTCTGAGTTGACGTACCGTGAAACTAGCATTCATCTTAAACTGAAATGGTGTGTTATGTTCTCCTATTAGATACGTGGCACCAAGACCCACCTTCTAGGGGCGCAAAAATGTTTATTTATGGGGGAGGATAATTTTAATCTCACACGGTTGCGACAGGATGAATGAAACAATCTGTCTCTTAAGAGCCGTTAAAATAGACACACGCACAGGTCCAGCTACGGCTGTTTAATATAGTAACGTATCATAAATTTCTGCTTTCAGTCTGTGGTGATTACAAGACAAAGGATCATACAACAAAGATCGACTGAGGAATTTAAAACGGCGCTGTGCTTAAAATAGTATAACGTTGTGGTCTCATTGAGTTCGAAGGTATCATTGCCTTCGTAGCGTTGACGTAAAATCCGGCGTTGTTTACACGTATTAGTGAGTCATTCTGTCGGCTACTCAAGGAGAATCAGCATTTAACTTCGCAAACCAAATGTTCCTTCTTCAAAGACATTTAAGCAGTAAGTAGGTATTGAAAACTAATTTCGAAGTTGACTTTTCGTTTAGCCCATTTGCAGACATTTTTCTGATATTGGGAGTCTTCAGCTGTCTGAGACAACTGATTAGCAGATTCACTAGGTTCAAGAACAATTACAGGCTCTCAGATGGACAACTATCTGTGCAGTACATGTTCCGTTTTACTACAGTCGGTCGTTCTTTTGCATTGCACACTTAACTTGGTGGTAAAGATCACCAGTCATTGTGACAACAAAACATGTGAGTACATTACTGAACTGAGTAACCTCATGTTTTCTCACTAAGAAAAAGAATCAACTATTGGCTCTGATTCACACTGAGGTTGAACTAGTGCAGTTGGGAACCCTCACTTTAAGGTTGTAAGAGGTTATCACTGAGCGGCATTGCTAACACGAATGTATTTACACACAAAGGGTTCCATAGGATTTTCGTGGTGTTTCTTCCTGAAGAACTGTTTCCTTTGTGCTTCTGGGAGATAATTTCTTTGACAACTTCGTACCTCGTAATACTGTTTTCTCAGCAATAACTTTTCTTTCCATGAATATTCCTCCCACTTTAGTACTGTTCCTGCAGAACCATACTGATTACATTATATGAAAACAGTGACATGTAGTACGAAACGGGCGACTTATCTGTGAATTCTTTCCGCCTAACTCTAGTGAGAAAACAGTGTGGTGGTGGTCAGTGGTGTGGTCATTTCAGTTCACGTAAGATTTTGCGGATCCTGTTCAGTTAAACAATGATAGATGACTTTTATAAGCAAGGAAGTGCATCGGAATCTGGTCCTCTACTATAATCGACTAGGACCTACAATGAATACGATTAACATTCAGGTGTAACTTGGTTGGTCGATACAGTTAGATATTGTCTCATCTCTGAAGAGTGTATTCTTTTGTATAACTAAAGAGACAGCCGCTTTGGTTCTTTGGTGCTTGACATCGCTTCGTTTGGAAGGTTGGGGGTGTTTGTTCTTTGTCAACCTAAGGGTGGAATCTAAGGTAATACTTCAGAAGTGTACTGAAGTAACTCGTAAACTTCTTCTATCTTCCTCTTACAGGGTTGGTCGCTTGGCCCGAAATGGCAGTAAAATATACACCCAGCATCGACTTTAGCATACGTAGCTCAAAAGGTACCATCTTATTTGGATAATTCGAAGGAACAGACTAATGTCTGTGGTGGGTTTTGCCGGCTTCTGAAACTAGATTTGATCATATAGTAGATTTGAATTAATTCACCGTTTTGACAAATTTAAGTGTCAGCTACCGGCAGAACCATGCCGAGGCACATTGACTACTGCGACGGACTGGTAAGCGATATTCCACGATTTCTGCAGTATAAGTTTCTTTGGGCCAATGTTTAGACTTGCGGCACTTACATTACACAGTTAGGTATGGTAAGCAGCATGAGTTTCCCCCTTCTTCTTTCTCTTGCTTGCACGAATTTAGTCCTCTGTCGGATTAAAGTGACCTTAAATCCGGAAGAGATTTGAGATTCTTCTTGGTTGATTTTTCTGCAACTGGTGGAGAGTGAATATTTTTTAGGAGTGTTGAAAGTACTGAGAGTAATCGTTTTTACAGCGGTGAAAGTACAATATGTATGCGTCTGCGTCACTATGTCTATCAGAGGTACTGTCATCCGACTGTGGAGACGGTTACCGATCACTTTCTCCGATATATCGTATTACCATCTTATCATAAACGACTGCGTTATCAATTGTATTAAGCGACTCTACAACAGAAGATAACATGATTAGTTTCCGAAGTGGATGTTGAGTCGTATATCATGGAAAAGATCCGTGCGCACGTTTTGGCCTTCCTACGAGATCACGACAATCAACCAGAATAGACAGATAGACAGATATACCGGTAACGCTTTATCTGGTAGGCTTGTAGATTAACAAAGGAATTCTTTCACATGATGGCACGGTGCTTCAATTTAACGTGTAAATTGCCCTTTGACGAGGCCAACAGAATGCAACGCTCAAATACAGTACAAAACAGTTAAAAACTCATCCCCACACTCTGGGTGCTGAGCAGAAGTCATCGCAAAATTCCGACAATCAATCACATAGTTAATCACATGAATGTCAAATATTGCTAAGAGAAACAGCATGGTATATTTTTTTAGGTGTTAGCAAAAAGATAAATCGTTTTGTAATTCTGGCAGGATGAGAGGAATCTTACATAATGAAATTTTTTATGGAAACTATGTTTGACGTTTTTAATTGTTTGTGTCACGTATCGAAAACCCAGTAGATCACTATAGGTGTCAATAACACCTGGATAAAATATGCAGAAACTCGATTTACCTCAACATCCTCGATAACACTGTAAATATTACAATGAAAGGAGGCATAAATAGTATGAGTTTAATCGGTAACATTCACAGGAACCATACGATCGGTTTCTTGGTTGGTATATCCATTCGGTGAGTGCTGTTAACAACCTCTTTGAGCTACGGATGGCATTGAGTCCAGGATAAACGTTGTAACTAAGTCGTAAATGAATTGTTGACGACAAATTTCGGCATCTATTGTTTCTGCAGTAGACTAGGTGGTCGGGGTTCACTAGATACGTGTAACTGAGGTGTTGCAACGACCGATGATCTTTAACTACTAAACACATACTACTTACATCATGAGATGTCTGAAATTCCTTACTGTTACTACGACGAAGTTCAACATAATCAAATTTCTCTTTTGGAAGTCACGCTGATGAAATAAAAGGACAAACATGGTTCACCGTAGTCTGGTCACTTACTAGTCTAAAACGTAATGTCGAATTTCCTGACCTCATTCGTACAGAATTTTTGTGCGTTATTCTTCAATCCAACTATCATTTCACTTTTTCACAAGTTGACTCCACATTTGGATTTGAGTACACTCGTGGAGAAAGAGAGAATCATTGCAAAATCTTTCCCCATTTTGTAGTGTGATGAAACCAGTGTAAGTTGATGAGGTTGCAGAGAATACAATGAAGTAAAAACAACCTGTTTACAAACCATCCAATGTTCACCAGCTTTTCAGGAACAACAGTGGCCTAGGTACCATCCGGTCACAAAGCCGTGTATTGGACGGTACACAAATGGCGATTCGCTATGTCTTACGATTCGCACACAGACTCATTGTTGATCAAGTCATAGATAAGCAGTGAAAGTGAGAACTTCATGCGTTATTTTCCCTAGCACAATTGTGTAGAACCGCTGGGATCCGTGAATACAATGGCTGGATGTCTTCATAAGGTGGTCATTCATTCTCGTGTACATGTCTGTGCAACTGTGCTATAAAATCTCTCACCTTTGTTGATAGGCCGTTTACGAAAGTCTCCGTCATCCGCTATATGTACCTAGTTTCGTTTTACCTGAAGTGACGATGTGTTTGTAACGGAAGGCGCTGCGATCTGTGTAAAGAACTGGCAGTATGGCTTAATGTTACATGCCCCGATGAATGTGTTATCAACATCGTCCAATTTAAATTTCTGCGGTAGACAAATCTGTTCACAATACACCGGTCCGTGTCTTATTTGTGGTAGGACTTTTCGTGTATTTTTGATCAAACGGTTGTTGCTATCATAAAAAAGTCCAAACAACAAAGATTCACGAAGGTCACTTTTGCCCCCAAAACTGCGTCTCATCATATGCAAGCAATGCGGACTTACTTCCAGTATGTCGCCACAATGATAACATACCGTGATCAACTAACTCTCAAAATACAAAAAACTTTCATGAGAAAAATGAGGAGCATAAAATCGCAGATGGGACGAGACCGTGGTTTTGGTGTGTGTTTCTGCAGGATGACAGTACAAGTATGCATCACAGGAGTTGAAAAGTGTTGGGTCACATAGGCAGTCTGAGAAGTTGGCGAGTAAAACGGACAACTTGAGAGTACGAATGTTAATCCATCCACTCTGGGATACACCCTACAATTAATAACGCGAAACTAGTGCGGTCACGTACGAACGACAAGGATATTTAGTTAAACCACTCAAGAAGCATTCCACGTTTAACCAAAATCAATGAGAAAGCGATGATGGATTGCGTTAAGAAGCGTGGCGTTCGAGAAACTCGTATGCGGAATCAATTAGTCCTAATTGGTGGTTGGAGATGCATCTTGTGATATGATTGTGGAGAGCCCGGAATTCAGTTAGTATGAAACCAACCCTTCAGAAAGAAGTTCTTTGATGTTGTTGCTCAAGATAACGCAGGTACAATGTACGCGGGCGAAGCTATTTGAAAGAACGGAGTGGTGTCGAAAGAGGGTAAAATGATATATGAAACTTTCCTTTGTTTTCTCCGAACAACTGAGACTAGCTACCGTCTGTCATGTTGTGATAACGTCGACGTTGATCGAAAAGTTCAAAATGGAATACTTTGATCTTTTTTCTAACTAGATTTTTCACTGCAATATAACTCCATCAAATACTTCTGCGAATATATTCGTCGTGGGGCAAAAGAGAGTAGAGGTCTTGTCCGAGTTCAGTGACTTTAAGCAAACTTTTAATGTATTGGAGCATTTTCTCCAATATTCACTGAGGTAGAGTAATCTAACACATTGCACAAGGTGTTTTTGAGTAATTCTGATACGCAGTGACAATACGAGTTATCGATACAAGTGCCCATTTCTTCGCACAGAGCTTATGGCTATCATTGACAGATCCGTATTCCTGAGGTGACGCTTTGTATATGTACGTTTGCTAGCTGTAAGCGCAGTTTCATTTTGTCCACATATGTGAGCATTCTAACTGTACTACATAAACACTGGATACATCGTGCAATCTACCAGCAGTCCTTATGGAGAAAAATACCATGATGTCGTATAATCAAGTGGCCTATATATTTCTTTAAAAGTCGTTAGGTAATGTCAAACCTTCCAGAAGTTCAGATCGACAGACTCACGAAACCCTACTGTATGGCACAACAGGTAGAAATGGAGGTATTTGAATTTTAAAGGTGTTTATTGCGACTCTCGCTTGAGATGTAACTCTCTAGTAATAGGGTCCCCGATTGTGACTGATACACCAACATGTATCAGAAACACGATTTAGTGTAGACGGTTAACAATACGTGTGCGCATGCCACGTGGTTTGATCGGCATGTGACTGAGGTCTAATTTTGGTTCTCCCTCAGACAACCTTGAAAAACAAACGGCAGCATAGTTGGCAAATGGGATTGCAGATATTTCGTTCGATCTAACGGCAGTTTTTCAGTACCCCCCACGCTCGCGCCTAAATCCAGTAAACAGATTTACGCGAAGCTTTTACATTTGTGTCTAGCTCGTGCACCACCACCTAGAAAGAGATCGAACGGCCTTGGAGGTAACACGCGAGCAAGCACATGCGCGCACGCTCTGCCATTGTGAAACAGCTTCGTCACCGCCAACAAAATGTCCTACCTTTCACTGTTGTTCTGTGATTCGGTCGCGAGACCGATGTTGCGACAATCGCTCGGTTGTTATTTCGTGTCCAATTGAATCACGTACCGGTTTGTGTGTGTGTTTCAGCTGTTGCTAGCTTGTCTACGCGCACACCTGTAGCCGCGTCAACCCGATGTGCTGATCGTCATCGCTAGACAAAGTCGAGGTGTTTGTTTTCCAAGCGACCCCACTGGTATGTGTAAAAGCGCACACACGTTGCAGTCGGATGAACAGAAACAAGCATACACCAGGATCTGCAAGAAATTTGTTTCATTCGCCTAAGTAGCCGTATAGAGGAAAAATGTTCAAACCGTTTGATTAGTCGACATCAGATACCATACGATGTTTTGACGAGGCGGCTGGGTAGATAATGCAACTAAAACTCTCAGCGGACGATACTGGTCGTGACAATAAACTAGTTGAAAAAGCCAGCGCAATATAAACATGTTTGAACACAATTTTATCTAGTGGTTGCGCTGTGGCAAGCTTAGATCCTACCGTACAATTGTACCTGTTACTGTGAGTTCAGTTTTTTTGGAATGACACTAATCATCACAGGAAGTGGTTTGCAATCCGAAACATGTTTTCGGACTGTAGGACATTTTCCTCGTATGTCACGTTAATCGAAAGAATCCTGTGCAACTACAAAAAGACGTACTCAGTACTTAGACACACTGCTTTGTTTACCACTGACTCAGAAAAGGTCAGTAGTTTGGCGATCACAGCACCTGGTTTGCATATTTGTCACTCAAATACACACGTTAAACCAACCTCAATCAGTCGAACAGTAGGTGAAAGCTACACACGTTGTTATAGAAAGCTGTAATGCTGTCGTGGCTACACACACCCACACGCAACTCGTTAGCGTCCACTACACATTGGTTCATTGTGGCACTAAGATACTGAACATAACAGTGATCGTTCATGCACCGAATGCTTTGTGCCCCCCCTACTGTTCCTTTACAGTACTACGCTTACAGGGAGGCACCCCTGTCCGTCGCTGGTGCTAACACAAACGACACTACCAGAATGAACATGACAGGTCTTAGATGAACCAATCGGATAGCGACGCAGACAGCGGCAGCTACGTGTGCAAGTAAGCGACGATAAACGCTGTCACGAGGCCATAAACGTGCGTCATAATGCTGTCGCCGGCACATGCACATACACACACTGGTTGAAACACACGACTGCGCGTTTCATTCTGTGGATGGGAGACCAATGGGTCACGCTGCTAACAATCGAAGGCATTACAGTTATCGTCAGGGGGGCACACGTTCTGTTCTTCAGTGTCCGTCTAACTCTCAAATGTGCGGTAAAACTTATCGTTAGTTCCGATGTCCCTGTTCTCTGGCTCACTGTCGATTCAGGGTAGCTCTACTCGTTTCTACAGTGGGTCTCCAGAATAATAAGCGGATCACAGTGGCAGACAGCGGAAACAGAAACATCGCACTGGGTTTTCGAAAATAGAAGGACTTATGTTATGAAGCATCCCAACCAAATTGGGTCAACGGATTTTCAGTGTATATTATCGAGACATGGTTGTGTTCACTCAAATATATATGTATAGACTGTCTAAGTGACAACTCTCGTCTTAATTACCTGGATATGCTTAGGCTGCTGTTACCCGTCTTTGGTTGCTGGTCCAGATTGGCCAGAAGGTCTGTTAGTACGGGCCCCAACGGACGCCAACGGATGATTTCTCTTCTGTCTCATGCCTCAATACATCTTGTTTATGAATACCACTAGAGGGATGTTAAGCAAACCGGAGAAATCGCTCAAGTCATTTTAAACTGACAGTGTATCAGGGAATTGTGATGTCGAGGAACGGAAACGAGTCAAATTATAGCGGAATCTCCAGTGAGCACTGATGAGCTAGTCGGTGGGCGAGGTACTACATCCAACAGTGTTAGCAACGACGCTTTTTATAGAGACCGGTCAATAAGCAGCCATATCCCTAAGTTTGTGTTCCTCATGCAGCCACACGTGTATCCTGTTTTGAAACGGTTACACTAGTTGAATAGTTCGTTAGTGCATTGTGATGATGCATGTTTTCAACCCGTCTACTGCTTTCATTTACAAGGATATCGTTAAGTGCAAAACTGTTGTAAGGCGTGTTCGGTTGGCGTTTTCCTTCAGCTAGTATCCAACCACCTGCTATCCAGACAAAAATGTTAGAATGCGTATTGCAGGAGCGTACACGACGCAGCGTACTCTTACATTTTAAGTGGAGCCTTTGTGTCATAGCCTCAAGATTTTTCTGCAAGCAGCACTGCTTGGTTATGTAACGTTGTATACAATCGATTTATTCTTCTACTGGTGAGTCTACCGGTAAGTTTATCACCACTATTTCTTTGTATCACAAAATGCTCCCGTTAATTATGGTTTTCCTTTATGGATAATAATTGGGGCATCACGTGTTAGGCGATTTGCAGCTTTATAGCCATTGTAGCGGGGGCGACAAGTCAACCCAAATAACCGTCAGGCTGTATCGATTTTACTGTCAGTATCCTGTTAGGTTCTAAGCGAACTGACTGGTCAACTGAGTTTTGATACATGGTCACGGATCACAAGACTACTGCTCACCCAATCCATAGTGCAGGTTGTGTAACTGGTCCGTTAACTGATCGACTTTCACAGTGCGCACTGGGTGTAAACGCGATGTTCCTGCAATTTTCGTGAAATTTACTCACACAAATGCTAGCAAACACTAAATTGTGACTACGGATATGAAGTGTAACACGTGGGTAGTAGATCATCATTGTTCACCTGCAGTGAGTTGTGAGGAGCTGCAATACCGATGGCGCACATATGACCTAAAGGGACAGTTTGACCTTCTCAGGATCACGTTTATTACATTCGCTTCCGCTGCAATAGGTCTAAGTGACATCATCACGGATTACCTATTTTGGTCACGTGAATGTGCATCTTTTAAACAATTAGAGTACGTTCTTTAGACTTCCCATCTAGTGCTTTAAGGTCAATGGTAACATACTCACACTGCCATATGATACATATCGCTTTGTTCCGGGGGGGAGGGGCATCACAGTGATTGGCAGACGGTTAGTATGTGAACGGCAGTCACGTCACAACTATTTTTAAGTGGTGAGCTATAAACCGGGTGAACATGAGGGAGTATTCAACTATGCGATGTAGTTTATAATGTAAACATGTACTCGTAGTACAGTTGGCGATTTTAGAGGTCCACGAAGTACAGCTGACATGATATTGACCAGAATAATTGCGGGTTAAAGGCAAAAGTTGCTGTACATGTGTGTCCAGTTTTGCTTTGTGGATCGGCCGCCTGACCTGTTCGTGCGGAAGATGTACACAGACCCATGGTATTCGACCAAGCTAGTCTGTATCAGCCAATATGAGCAACGTGACAGATTGCCTGAGTGCACTAAACAAACCGCCAAACTCCTACCCGGTAACGGGGGTAATGGAAACGTTGGTTTGGTCAGGTACCGCAGATGCCGATACAGCGGCTGTCACACAGTGCATCGTTCACTGCAACTGTTGATGATTGGAAAAAATCTCAAGGGTGGCAGGCAATAACATGATTACTGGTTGTGGGGGCTTCGAATGTCTCCGCTAGTCATAGTCAGGAGGCGTTGCTAGCTAGTTTGGTGATTTGACGACTATCCAAATCGCTATCTGGGAAAGCGCTCGGAATTGCAGTCCGCAGGGAATCTTTACTCACAAGTTTGTGGCTCTTCTGTACCGATTTCATGTACTTCGGCCCGGTTTATTTCCCTCATATGTGAGCTGATCATCACTGAGTACTAGTCACAAGTCTTACATTCCCGTACACTTTTCGGAAAGAACCACCGTAAATGATTTTCCGTTTTAGAAAGGCCCGTCAGTAGTGTGTATCTCTGTCATGATCAGGATTACACTCCACCAGAAGTAAACATATGAAATGATGGATCACTCCGATTTGTACTAATACTCTAAAAAACGGTATGTGTAACTGGCAGTTCCGCAAGAGGAACACAGAATAAACAGATGATCACTAATATTTTCATATCTGGTTATACCCGGTTACACCGTACTATCAAGTTCAATATATATGGTTAGGACCTAACCACAGTAAATCCCACGTGACCTCTGTTCCTTTGTTAATGTGATTTCGATTACAACACTCCTGAGGAAGGCCACCCGAGGTGGTTGAAACGTAGAGTATTACAACTTGCTCATAACGTTGTGTTATTCTCAATCCATTTATCGATAACATGTTAAACACGACGCCCAAGCTGTTTGACTTCATTCGTACAAAATTTGGTGCGAATATCTTACACATCAAGGAGGGTTTGGTAAATAAAACACTTATATTTTTAACAAGTTTTTACTACGAAATGGTTGTTGTTGCTGTTGTTGTGATGTCACTAAATGGAAAGGAACAAACGAGGGTTTAGTCAAATCTGGTGACCGCCTTTCACATTGCTAAACTATAAACATACTCTTCAGATTGAATGTAACCTCTGAACTTAGACATGTCATCGAAACGATCAAATTCTCAACAATTTCGCAAATGGGCCAGTATAAATGATACCTATTCAGGATAATCGATGAGAAGGCGATAAAAATAGTGGGACTACAGGAGGTCATCAAATCACATCTGTCAAAGCTTCGTAAGTCAGACGGAAGTATTGTACCTAATGTTTGATGGCACTTATGTTCCGTGGACTTGCGCAATATCTCCAAGCTTATAGATAGCTCCCCGTTACACACGGTAATTCAGATGAATGACTCAAAATGGGACCGCTGAACAGCATTTAGAAGTGTCCAAACCCGAAATTGACCGGAGTGACCACCCTCACTACAGTTCGTAGAACACAGCCATATAAGGGTGACTCAAGGGAATCCTTTTCACTTATCTCGCGGTGAAGATGGTTTATTGCAGGCACCAGCAACACACACTGCTCATCTCCGTAACACATCAAGGTGCCTGAAAACGTAAGGTTATTTGTTAATCAATTCTCGCACGGATTACTAACTCGGACACGGATAATGTTTAATTTGGATGTTACTTCCTGTGAGGCTGAGGTTTCAGTCTGTACAGTAATCATTAAAAACAGACGACCATGTTGCATAAACCGAGACCTATACAGTTGTGTAAAGGGTTTCGAAAACTTGGCTCAGCAGTTCGGCGCCTCCTTAGCTTATCGAGTTTTTAAGTTCTTAACTCCTGTCACAGACTGCTTATCTTCCTGAACATAACATCAGTGCCTCCTCACACAACAAACACCAAGCTAAAACTGAGATCAGAACAGTGACAACTGGAATCGTTTGGTAGTATCCAATATAATGTCATGTATAGTTTGAAATTTCACTGCAGTGGCTGGATCTGTTACGACCATAACAGCTTATCGATATGGGGCTGAGAGTTATATAGAGATGTAACGTTGGACATTTAGAAAGCTGAAGTTTCTGGTATCTTCCTTCTTTAATCCGTCTGTCCAGTATCGACACTTTCTGGTTTCACATTGCTCACTAGGGAGAAAAATTGCTCACTATGAAACGCTGGGTCAGCGCATACACGAACGTTTTCATCACAGCTCCACATTATCACGTTACTACGATCTGTGACGCGAATAAATCTTTCGCTTACTGTGCGCCTTAATTTACAACTAGTGAGCTGTTGCTCCATGAATGCTCGTTAGAACCGCACTTCTCCAATCAGTCCGCTTTAGGGTTGCATCCTCCCATGATATGGCATCTGTATAATGTAACGTGAAAAATTCGTTTAAGCAACATCCTGACATAGCAGCATCTGAAGAGTCCTATCTAGTTTTTTCTAGTTATACACATAGGGGCTACTTTGGAAGTTGCATTTCAGCCACTAAATTTATGTATCAGCATCAGAGTGACTTCAATCTTATTTCCGTCCGCTCAACGAAGTGACTTGGCTTTCTGATGTACGTTTGACTACCGGTCACTGGGGACACACTTTGGATATGGATTGAAGCGGTTCAGAAACTTCGTGGACTACTTTCGTTGTTATATAAGAGTGGGAAAGTACAGTCACCCTGTTCACTAGTACAGATTGCCACCTTCAGTGTGCGGTTCATCCGGACATGTTTATTCGGGAATAGTCTTAGCAACACAGACGCTCAGCTAAAGACCCAGCGACAAGCCTGTGGCACGCTGATCCCATCTGTATCCCATGACGTCATGATATATACAGTTAGCTAGTATGATAGTAGGACTTTCTTCAGAGATCCATACTTATATCAACTGACATGAGTTAGTACACATTTAGGTATGTTCTAAGAGCTTTCCGTTGTTTTTAGTATAATTCCAACCGTTATTTTGACATCTGTGGTCCATTCATTTAGCATATTACTGATTCGAATTGCAGAATTCACATTGTTTTTCCAAACAACTTTTCTCCTGTCTAATTTAAAGATTCAAAAGATTCTTTTGTTACAGGAGATTTCAAAACTGTATTATAGTACGAACTTATTCCTCAGAACTAAAACACTTCTTCTCACTTACTTTCAAGTGTAGAAAGAAAATTCATCGGTTCAATGTTGTTCCGGCTGGTTAAGTAACAGAGTGGCTCTGGAAAGAGATTAGTTCATTGCAAATCGTTTCTTCATTGAATGTTGACTTTATTCAATATATTTATTGCTTAATACATAATGTCCCTTGCATTGTTCACAGAAATTTTTCATCCGTAGTTCAAAAGGAGATAATGCCGGGAAATACACGTGTACCAAATCGAACGTCTGTGAAATCAACAAGGACACTCGAACTCACTGTCAACGATGCCGTTATCAGAAGTGTTTACGATTGGGGATGGTCCTTCCTGGTAGGTAACATTTGCGTGTTCTTGCTGGTTCCCAAAGTTGTGGTGTTGTATTTTCTTGTAAACGTATCTGAGTACTTGTTCACCGTTGTGATACTTTCACTGTTTGTCTTCAAGGTGATAGATGTAGAGAGAGAACTATTCATATTTTGTTACCCTATGATTAATAGATGGGACTGTACATAAAAAGATTAAGGTCGGGACACAGCAGTACTTGCAAATAGCTCCGAGTTTCTCCCCTTTATCTTCGTTATTTACTTTAGACATTAACGACAAACTGTGGAACTTGGCAACAGAGTGATCTCTTAAAAACATATTTCTACCTTCCAAACCTTAGAAAATTTTAAAGGCCGTAAATATTATTTATCAAAAAGTATATCTCCACAAATAACTGCCGTTTTTAGCTTCATTAGGAGATATTTTCCGTCATTTTTGTCAGGGTTACGGGCCCTAAGGTCTGAGCCTGTTTTCTGCCGTAGATCTTCAGCTGTTAGATGATGGTTGGTTCACTCAAAAACCGCGCCCTTTAAAGGCTGGGTAGAAAGAATTCGGCAGCCGTCAAAATAACAAGTTGGAATTTGAAACTGATGGCAATATATTTCCATCATAACGGTCGTACCTTACCTGGTCGTGTATGCGGTGACCCGAAGCTTGTAGGGAGGTCATATTTTTGGACTCTCGTTTACTTTCGACTGTACTAAAATTCAATAATTGCCCCGTAATGAACACTTGCTGTGTTGTGAATCCTTCCGTTATCAGTATGCTCATCTGTACAATGTCCGCCAACAGCCTAACAGTCATTGCTGAAGTTGTTAACTGTTTCCATTAATTGCAAACAGCCATTTTGTTCATAATACCTTGTCCCCAGATGTGTACTGTTCGATATACATCGGTTAATAATGGAACAAGATCCTTTGAACCACGTCAAAACAATCTGAAATCGAGTTGAACTACAATCGATCACACAGAAAAATCCGTTGCCCAAGGTCGATCCCAAGCACCACGGTTGCTCTAGGTTGACTGGATTCATCTTTCAGAAATGGTCGGTTGTAAACCTTAAATGAAAGTTAGATATGATGAGATGTCGGTAAGCTTTTGCCAGCTCAATCTTGACAATGGATTGCTTACGTATTGGCAAGTCCATTAACTAACGTGTGACCCTATGCAAAATGACAGAGTTGTTAGGCAAAAAGAAACGAAGCTGGCGTAAAAGGAACAGTACGAGCAGAAACTTTCGACACAAATCGGCTGGTTAGAACACTTAATAATGCAACCAGAATACTTCATACGCAGCTCTTTTAAAGGAGATTTGTGGTGGTAGAAACGGATGACCGTGATATTCGAAAACGAGGTGGTCCACTATTTTCTTTGATGACATGGATTGTTCGACAAGGGCCACGTGTAAGCTCACTGTCGAAACTGTGAGTTAGAGACCAAAATGAACGGTTTTTTACATGAATCTGGCCTTAAATGAGTAACGAGAATGAATAGAATCACTGACAACAAACTGTTAATGTGGTTCTTTCCCATTGCCCAGGGAGACTTGCATGATAATTAAATTAAAAGCTCGCAGTACGAACGACCCAAATAAACCTATCCGCATAACATGTCACTGGTCGCTACAACTGGGTCAGCGTTATTCAGCATTGTTTGGTCGACCGTCCCTTCGGCCAACTACATACACGATGTAATTCTAAAGTAGTTTTTCCCCAAATTTTACGCTAATTGGACCACATACACTGAGAAGTGCTTGATCAAATAACTGACTACTTTGACCACATTGACTGGACACCTCTTCTCATGTAAACAGTATAGAAGGTTCAGACCATGAACCCACGTCGCTTGATAGAACTAGAGGCTCTGAAGTGTAATATCGTGTACGTGACAAATTTTAACGAAACACTGGCGGTGAGTTATCGTTTTCCATTTTTGTTTATAGTGCCAAACTCATATGATTCGTAGCCATGGAACACCTAGAATTATTTATGCGCCATGTAACAACAGCTAAGATAACCAATAAATAAATAAATTACTGGTTTGACCCTTGAGCTTAGTGGGCTTTGATTAACTGCAAACGACCTGGAGCCAACTTAGGGCCAAGCCACCACGAGTAGCAGTGTTCAGACGGTTTCGATTCATTATCAGTCTGTGGTTCACTACACTAAATCTTTGATAAACAGGAAAAGACACTTACAATACAATAGGGAACTGTTTTACTTTTCTCATAGCTTAGGAACTTTCAAGTATGGTCTTAGCCAGCCAGTTTGATGTGCACCACTGCCTAACGTCTATCTAATAAAATTTCCATTCTAATGCTGAACGACCTCTTTTCGGAAGCTAAGATCTCGTTCTACCGGTTTGCAAACCTACTCGATCAGCTGATAAGATAGATATTTCTTTAGATGTTGGACAGAGATCACTATCAACACGGAAGTTAAAAGTCTGCTGTGATCCTCTCTGCTACGCTGACCTGCAGTATAATATCACTGTATAAGGTTGAAGAGCCTGAAAAGAATCGTTCGTTTGTGTCCGATGAAACTGGATGGGAATGAGTGTGTCTTCGTTCGTTTACGTGGATATCCGAGGTTTCATATTTGGGCTCAGCTACCCACCAAACCAAATATGTCTATCGAAGGATTCGGCAGATTGAATGTCTAAGCAGGTTTACTCTGAGCTTTCGACAGGGCTTCGAAACTCAGCTGCTAGAACACTTGCCGCTTTTGGACATGCTGTTTCTGTGGCTGGTTTGAATTCAGCCGAAGTCCAGATTTTTCGTAATTGGGTCTCTTCTGAAATGATCACATTTGCCATACTACTTATCAGTAAACTAGTTCAATAAACCACTCTACTAACCTGACCATATTTGGTATAATTTTTTTCATTCGAAGCATTCCCATAACGCAGTTAATGTGTTCGTTTCGATTGTAACTTACCGTTCAAGAGTTGATATCCATGGATCTTTTACTGTGACAACCACAGTAAAAGCCTGTCGATAATGAGGCATAGTCAATACACTGTGTGGTCTGACCCGTGACTTTCTATGAGGACTTTAGTTATGCCAGCTGTTTTCTACCACACAAACTGCTTGCTCAGAACGGTGGGACCATAGTGGGCGCGGTGGGAGATCAGATTGGAAGCACGAACTCTAACAACAACGGAACTCGAATCCGGTGCTTTTTTCGAAAGAGACTGACTGGAATGTCTATGCAATGGTTGCAATCATTTGTGCTTGATGTTCAACTTATGACAAACAAACTATCTACTACTTATTGATACTCCTCGTGGATCAACCGTATTCATCCGTCTATTGTTAAACGTGTAAACAGTTGGCTTAAGTCATATTTTGCCTGATCCATATATCCTTTTAGGTACCAGTAGGTGGCATACTCTTTTAAGGAAATGATGTTACAACATCTACTGACAAAATCGATCGGTGTTTGAAACTTGAAACCTGATCTACTTTTATCAACTTGTGTAAAGTTAGTGTCAGTCACATATAGACAGTTTTCGACTTCACTTCATTCGCTACAATTCAAAGTAAACGCGAGTACCACAGCTACTGTTACAGTTTAGTTCGAACAGAAAATTATACAGACTTCTTTCAAAAATAAAGAACCAGTCGGTGAACTGACTGTCAGCAGTAATGCATTATCTAAGGGTCAGTGTAAATCAATCGTGTGATTAACGCTCAGGCTACCCGATCATTCCGAGGGAATGCGATATAACTGTTCTCTTAAATCCAGTCAATGACTATGAACACGACTCCTCTCTTAGCGGAAATCACAAAAGCATCAAACTTGTCAAACGATATTTTGATTACTGGTAAGATTTTGGTGCTTTGGTATGCTTTATCTACAAACTTGAACAAGAACGAAACTCGAGTTTGGCACTTATTTCGAAAGGGTTTCGTTTGGACAATCCATGAGAACGCAAAAACCTTGATCAATTCTCATCGATGTTAATTCGCTCAGTTAGTTTATTTATACCACCCTAACATTTAACAGTAAAAGATGAAGTAACGAGCGAAGATAAAATGGTTTATTACTATACCAGGAAACCGGAAATGGAACAAACAATTTTTGAACGTTATGCCGGAAAAATGTGATGATAAATGGTTGCGTCGAAAACGAAAGCGGAGAACAGAGCTGTCGTACCAAATAAGGTATGTTCTGACAAGACACGAAAAAAAAACAATGTGATAAACAGTGGGGGGATTTCGATATCTTACAATATTACAAGGAACACTTCGGACAATTTAGTAAAAGCTGAAGAAGGTCTGGAAGATTCTGAGGTTCGATTTCAGGGCAGCACATAAAATAGTGAACCAATTTCCAGGTCATAATTACAGAAAAAACGAACTGAAGTGCGGAAAATGATAGCCCTACTATTACCGTTGATTTTGAAGAGCAACTTACACAGACTCTTTTGAAGAAAAGACATGCGGTGATATCGAAACTCAGGCGACAAAACGTTTTTCGAATAAAAGGAAAATTAAAGCAAACTCTCCGTCAAATAAAGAACACTGCATGGTTAACAACACTGAACACGAGAGTAGCAAACCTTAAAAATTCCATCCATCAAGTCAAAGTTGTTTCTGTGACATATTAACGAAGAAGAATGATGGAAATAAAAAGGGGAATCTCTCAAAATCGAAAGCTCTTCTGAGCACAGGATTGTTATCTCAGTCAAGGCTCATGCATCCGGACGGAGGCATATCGTTCACAATGAGACGACTATCTGAGAGTTGACAACAATCACCCCCAGGTTCCTCGCATAAATATTTCGGTGGTTTTCAGGGAGCCCAGACAAGTCAGTAGACATAAATCCGTGACTGCGTAGGAAGACGGTTCCAGTAGAAGAATCGCATTGTGTAAAGATGGGTACATGATACCACAAAGAGATGAACATAGGAGAATCAGAAAAAGAGTCTATGACAGAGCCCATTGTACAAAGGACCGGTTGAATAGCGACCTCACGAGAGTAGGCCCCGCACTTCCCAGCCTTGTCTGTCCAGGCAAATTGGCTTCGGTAATCATCCACTATACTGACGTCAAGCACTACAGCACCGCCGTCACGAACCACGATCACATCGGGTTGGATGAACGAGCTCGCTGTTGGTACTCGCAACTCCTCGAAGACTGTATAGCTCAAGTTGCGCAGTCGTTTCGCCAGGTCTTTGGCCACACGGTTGTGTCGAGCACAACGCACGTCATGGGTGATCCAGCATAACTGTAGAATATGAGCAAGGCTTTCCGGTTGACCGCAGTTACCACAGCAGAAAACTGAGTGATCACTTCGGCCACGTCGTGAATTTCGAACCTTAGTCCGCAGCAGACTACATCTGAGCTGGATGGCACGAATAAAGATTCTGGGGAAGATGCGATCTGGGTTAAACAGCCAACGATTGGAGAGTGGAG
>LUCH01000658.1:82338-93490 GCA_013368495.1 Paragonimus heterotremus | reverse complement strand
CGTACTGGCAGTTGCCTGCACGGAGGTGCTGGCGGTAAATTCATTGTCTTGATCGATTGCAACCAGTACGATTAAAACGAGGTAGAATGGTTGGCCCTATCTGGAGTTGCTGAACTCTTAGCCAGTCAAGGTTTGCACCGAGACCGCCCAGTCGGCACCACGAGGAGGTGGTTCAGCGCGCCGAACAAACCATATTTTCAAATAGCTTATTCATAACACAAGCTGGTTAATAATCTGCTATACAGATTTGAAATTAAATCGGTCTTAGATTGTCAATAATCCTCCCTCAAATTCTGTTACTAACTGAGGTGTGGGTGTGTTTGTAATAGGTTTCTACGAAGTTTGTGGATTCAGATCCCTGGACTCCTCTATAGTGAACTTCGAGATTGGCGAACTCCGTAGTGCGGTCTAGCTTAGATAATGCAGACCAGAAACACCGGAGACAAATATATTTATGTACACATAGTTCAGACATACAGAAATTACTGTCTTCTAAAGGCCTTCAGACAAAATCGAATATACTTGTGTGCCATCCATCAAATCCCTGTGTCCACGGGACGCTCACTGGATAGAACCTCTCACTGTAATTTGGCCGTTCTTGGTGAGTACTGATGTAAACTGCCTTGTGCTCCAAATGACGGTACATGGCTCGCCACACCAATGAAAAAAAACACTTCTGGAAGAAAACAACAGCAATGGAAGCAAAAAGAGGACTTGCATAGTGGTGATATTTGGACGACTTAGTGCGTTTTAGTTGCATAATTGATTACAGCATGTCATCGTGCAGGATCGTGCTTCCAATCAATGATTCGGATGACCTCCAGATGTTTTAACCTGAGGGGAAACCCTGATCGACTCTACTCACTGAAAAAGTAATCAGCTTCATAACTCATAACCTGATGGTTTTATCCAGCAGTTTCAAGGAATAATTTTGGATGCTGTAAGCGGTTGATCCGCAAGTAAAATGTTCAATGACAGACTGTGTCGGTATTGCTTGATAAATTAATGGTGCATTCATTTTCTAGAGAAATTCGCTGACGAATTGCCAATTCGCAAACCTGATCGTCGCACGTGATTTGGCTTGCTTGACGGGGACAATCACTGCCCGAAGAATATTACAAGTCTGTCCAGATTTTCTGTGGGGCCGGGTCAAACACACACTACAAAACAGGACGATCAACACACAGACAGTATACTCCTCTTCCTCTAACGATGAACATATGTCTTTCTGAAGATTGTACCAATCTAAAGAGCAAGATATGAATGTTCAGATTCCCGGTGAAAGTTTGATAGACATATTGGCAGACATCTGTGCTATGATTATGGGCGAATCTCAAAAGAATCAGGCAATCAACATGGGGAATTCACTACTTCAAGTTCTTTTGTTTACGATTGTTTCGTCCAGTCGCACCCGCTGTCTACAGTCACGGTTACCTGTTGAAGTCACCGCTCACCAAGTTAACAATATCGTTTTCGGTATCCAGTTCGGTTCATCTCTATTCCGCACCCTTCCCCGACTGCAGATGCACTGTTTGACATAAGTACTTTTCACTGCAAAGAAAAATTTATGTAGGCACAGCTGTACATATCTGTGCTCTCACTAACGTTGTCCGACGATCAGACAGTGGAATCGTGAATCGCATCGTATGAGCACGTTCGGACAGAGGTGGGCCAGTCTCGTGTAACAACAAGGCTTCCACCTTCAAGCGGTATAAATCACCTCGGGACAGCAAACCGATGCCACCATTGCTTTATCGCTTGCGCCTTCGGCTCAAGGTCACATGTATCAAAGACCGCATCATGTGTGTGGATATACGTGCGTGCGTAAATGTGACTTACGCTCGTCCCAGCGCACGAGCACAAGTTGGTGGGTTCGTGGTTCAAAGGAGCAATTTCGGGCTCCACCTGCCAAATTCATGTACGTTTTTCCATCGTGTGTGGCAACGCTCATGGGAACGACAAGGTGGCCCTAAATACAACCCCATTGGGGCGTCAACCAATTTGTCACATGCACGCACCTAGCCGCATTCAACGTATCGAAAACTGCGTACTACCACATTTATCATGAGAGCAAAACGTGCTTTGTTTTGGGTAACTAGAAGCACACGCTCGCGCGGGCATTTGGTCACCAACCACGTCGCGGTCAACATTCCCTGGGTCAACGATCAAACGTGCCCAAGTGCCTGTCATACACATGCACACCTATACACTATCTCAAGCGATTCATTTGGTTTCGACGAGAACATTTCCCGGTACGATTTTCGTAGTGCGAAGTACAATCAAGGACAGATCAACACCATGGACTGTACTGGCCATACGATACAAATAGGTAACAATGCAGATGTACTGAGTCAACGGATTATCAAGTCAAGTCGACCTTGACTCCATGGTGTGGTGAAAGCACTTGTGCCGAACGATGACTACTGGTCACTATAGAATATTAAACAAAAAAGAGAAGGGAGAAGAAGAACAAAGGATTAATTTAGCGAGTGAACACAAGGACTTGATATACATAAGTTGCACATTTCCAAAAAAATGTTTCCGTTAAGTAGTCTCCAATTTTGATAGCGACCCGACCCAACATTACTTTAGGAAGCCGGTCAGGTTGCGACCACATTACACCCCACTCATCTGACAGCAGTCTCACATACTAATGGCGGCTATCGGTCATAGAACTTATAGGCAAACAGACCGTACCAGTATTCATATGAATAACAAAGGTGTCGGATCAACTATGGTATATATATATATATATATATATATATATATATAGTTTTGTAGATATTTTAAACCTATGGTTGCTGATGATCACTCGAGGATTTCGTTAATTTCGGGTTGAACATCTGTTAGGGAGTCCATTTTCCCTCTTCCAAAACCGCCTCCTTCCTCGAGAAAACGATTTTATCCTATCAGAATGAGCGGAACTGTCCAGAACTGTCGAGAGGTCACTTTGGTAATTCTTTTACCTATCCGACCTTTATTCCGCTGTGCTCATTGGTGGATTAGTGACCATGACTATTATTTTCGGTGACTGTAGTTCCAGTTTCTGATTCGAGAATGTTTGTAGGTCGCTATGCATCATACAAATATCTTGTAATTTTCTTCTTGCACATACGTTTTTGCAGTGGAAAAAAAACAGCTTTTTGTACTCCTCTTTTGGTTTGTCTTGGGAACAAGTAAGGAATAGTCGCGCTATTTTCGGGACTGAGACTTTCCGTGTTAATTGGTAGGAGGATGAGAATCCGACTTCTTTCAAGCGTATTACGGTATCGAGGTCAAACCAGCGTATTCTTACGAGGGTTTACAACAAAATCACTTGCATTTGATCGCGCCGTTCGCATTCAGGTAGACATTTCAGCTAACCCCTTTGGAAAAGAAGCATTATTCTCGAGTCTCTTTCTTGTTTGAGCTCATCAGGAATGCATACCCTTGTTACAACCGGGACTGGAACTCCGACCATGCAATCGTGTTGACCGCTGCGTCATTGTCCTCACACTAGGCAGGACCGAAATGGTATATTTGAACGTCCAATCCATTTCAGTTGTGACCAATAAGCAGATTGCCCGAACGTCTCGATGTGAGACACAGTTACTGCCCACTAACTCAAAGCGCCAATCTCCACTATAAACGGTTAAGAAAAGAGTTGGTAGGAAAACCTATTTGAATGCGAAAGCTGCGATCCCGTTTGAATGATATTTCACTTTAAATATTTGAATTTGAAAGAAAGATGGATCGCACAACTCACTACTTTTTAAATGGCAGTTGATCTCTTCTTTCGGACACCCGTGAGACTGTCACGTGCTGTCCTCACCTGTCTTACGGATAATTGTGTATGAATGAAAGTATATGTTTTACTAAGCTGTAGCTGACTTGTACTTAATTCTAGTGTTCACGAAACCAATGAACTGACAACAACCCCGCTGATGTTCCGCTAAACCTCTATCATTTTGAGATGTCTCGATAGCAGTCCCACTCGTTCCGGTATTCTTTTGTCTCTCTCTAACGGATTTCTCAGATATTCCTCAATATTTTCAGAGTACTCTGGTAAATGTGATTTGCGTTGGCGCATCGGAACAAAGAGAGAAAACGAATAACTCGTACCGGAATCCCAATAATGCTGAGTATTTCAAACAGGTCGGACAAGTGAACTCTGATTATACACTGCTAAGAAAACTTTATGCACGTAAAATAGGTGTAACTGCCCTGTCTTTGTCACGATTATCAGCTCCATCAGTCCAGCCGGTTCCAACTACCACATTTTGCTGATGTTTGTTGAATGAATTCCATTAGAAGACATGTTACTGTACGCCATCACACTGTGTTGGAACTCAAGCACGATGTTTCCCCGTCTGCTCTCCCTCTGTCTGTGCCAGTGTAATATGCCTATGTTGGGCCGTTCTGGAAAAATAGAGCTATACCAAAGAAACCGTATGAGACATCCCAGTAAGCTGTTGAGCCACAGGATCATGTAACAATGTTACTAGAACGTCGTAAATGTGAAAAGTCATTCGTACAACCAAACCACCGCGTGTGAACGTTCATCCACATCTGTTTCCGAACTATGTTTAGGTTGCGAAGTAGTTTGCAAAGGTGACACATTAAGTGTCTTACAAACTTCGGTGGATCACCCAAGATTAGAACTATGTATGTGATCGATGATCAGACCATTCAAATTGTTGAATCACGTAACAATGAGTGGTTGCCAACAGTTCAGCTTCTAGTCCAGATTACAAGGCACACCAATGCTGAACATTCAAGACTGTCGGGATGCTTTTTTTCGTAGAGATGAAACCTTCTGGTCGAGAGGTTCGCTACCTTCTTCTTCCTCTTATCCAAAAGTTCTAGATTTAATGATTTCTTAACCAATCTGAGGTGGAAAATTCAGCAGGAATGATTTCGACCGGCGGTGAAATTCATCAAACTATAAAGCGCACTGAAAAATTCTGTGGTTACTCATTATCAAAATATCCCGGTCGGCTTTTAACCTGGAAAATTCGTTCCTGCAGAAATATGTAAAAGTGTAAAATACAACGTCATATGTTAAAGTTTCTATTATTTAAGCATTATTTCATACAAAATCTCGCCAAACGGTCATAGGGATGTTGTGTACAGCGAAACTTTCTACCTAAGGTCCAGTCTGTGTTATGCACTCGAAGAGTAATGTTGAATGTGCATGTGATGTGTAGAACTCAGTGGTTGTCTAATACCTAATATCAGTAGTCTGTATTCCGTCAATGTGTCTTGCATCAAGCAAATCGGTATACACTTCCCAGACAAGATGATACTAAGTGATTGTATAGATTTAAGGTAATTTCCAATAGCTTTCCGACGAACTTGATGTCATATTATGTAACCAAAACAAACGGAAAGATGGACAGCTTCACTAAGACAGAGTGGATGAGACGGATTCTGATGCACTTCAACTACAATAATAAGTACATATCAAACAGAAAGAGACTGTCAGTTCTCAAGTGATTGAAGAAAAACGTCGCACCTATACAGTCATTTACCATGTCTACTTTTGGAGGGTAATGTGGATATACTCAGTGATAGAATCACAAAGATTCTCGTATACTTGGAATGATGGCGAAAACAAAGTCTTCTTCGGCGATATAGAAATGTGAGTTGGAAATTTCCGATGGCTACTGGTACTGTGCATGGAATGAACAAAAACACTTCATCTCACAAAAATATACTGGCCTCCTGTTTATCACGCCGAGTGATTTTCTCTCAAAAGGACAATTAATTTAATAACACTGTATGTAAAGTAAACACCAACCCCTTTTGTGGCGCTACACCTGAAACCCAACTTCTGTCATTTTTTGATTGGATGCACGATGTAGATTTGGTCTTCTAACGATGCATGAATTTGACCTCTTCATATCGTGGGTTTTAAACTACACACTTTCAGCTTTGTTCAACTTACATGTACTCCTCATCTGAATTCCACACAGAACAAATGAGACGTAATCACAAATAGATTGTACGAAACGAGGTGAAGTTTTCCAGACCACAATGGGTTGGAAAGTGCTTACTTGCAAGATTGACAGAATATGGAGAGCAGAGTAAAAAACTCTTTAGTGGGAAACATGAAATGAAATGGAATATATGAATTCTACAAACTAGGTTTCCATATGCACCAGAACAATATGTTTGCAACTTTTCCCCTACAGTGTTGAGTCGCAGTATGAATTTCATTTTTCTTTGGACAATCTGACTCAGAATCTTACTGTTCAAAGTGACCGGCTAGATTCCGATTTTGCTTCTTCTAAATTACGCTGAGGTACATCAGATGGGAAGACTGGAGTTGTATGAAACACTGTGGCATACACTTGTACGTATCTATGTAAAAAAAGATCATCTTAAATTAAAAATTGACTATACAACGGTGTCATTTTAACTATGTCATGCAGTGCAACAGGGCAACATCATTTCTAGTAGTTTTATTCATGTTGCTTGCGAATGATTGGCCGAATGCTTCGATTTTTCAGGCTGAACACTGTTCATTTGTGAGCGCAGCGGTCGCATGCATATAAAATCGAGTTTCGCCTCTACCAGAACTGGCTGGTATTTCAAGGATGGGGATTTGAATTCCGCCCATTGTGCAGGTTAGGTGAACGGAGTGCCTCAATCCACCACTGACCACCAGTTAGAAATGACTGAATTGCCATATCTGGTAACTCTGGGTCACAGGACTGTCTAGCTGAATTAATGGGATGAAGACTATCTAGCGATATAGGCACTACTCACATATGATTGTGAATAGGTGTCCAGATGATGCAGTGAACAAGGCTCTCCTCTCACACTCACGCGTGGATCGGGGTTTAATGTCCGATCCATAATGCGATCCGCAACACTGGTGAGTTCTAACAAGAGTGAAACTTTAGTATAGTGCACCACGTTGAAATGGGAAGAACGAACGTCTATATGCAGTAGCTGGTTGACCTGGCTGTGCGCTTTTATAGTGAATATGAAAGATCAAAGGATTTCGCATGTAAAGTTTCCTGCATTTAGTGTTCCTCGAACACGAATCATCTTCCCTTCAAAGCTTACTTCGATCTGATCTCCTGGGTTCACTTCACTTATTTATCATCTACAGAGTTAGAAACACCTCCCTGCCTAAAAGTAAATGTCGCCTATCCACAGCCCCTTCAAACAAACGATATTCTCAGCGACCAACCACAGTAGGTTCAATCATCGAGACAGAGATCTGCGCTGTTTACAGGATGATGCGCACATCCGATTGCGTATATAGTGTTAGAACAAACAGATATGGAGTTCTTGTCACTAATGCGTATATGCGTGTCATCACAAAACAGACAACGCTTGATTCCCGTAACTAAACTGACGTATGATCTTGACGGAAAGAAATGTGACAGCTAAGTGTATGTTAGTGTGAGGTCGAACATCTCTCGGAAAACTAAACAAAGCTCTCAGAACAACACAATGTCCAAACTCCAATGCATATGACACCAGCAAGTTATACCTGCTAGGCCGAAATGTGTTTGTAACAGTACGTCGATAATGCGACTTGGATGCCCTTTCTGGTATTCTGCTCAACTGGACATGTATCTGTTACATGAGAAGGTGGCGTTATAGATCATCAAGTGGGTAAGGTCTGACCACTGTTAGAAAAAAAGAACTCATTTTTGATCACACAGATGGCAGTGGGTAAGTCATATTATGAGAAAACGTTAATCTGTCCTTGGAAGAAAGGGCTCGAACTGTAAATATGGGACGAGCTGTAAAATCCTCTGAACATGTTGTTTAGAGTCTCGAGATCAACTAGATCTCACAGTGGAGTTTCGGATGTTTTAAAAAGAAGCACAGATGTATGCGAAAGGAGAGTAAATGAAGCGCAAAATTGCTTAAGAATGGGGTTTCTCTTCATGTCATCCAGCGGAGTTTAAGGAACATTGGGTATTTCCCTTTCAGAAAGATCGGACAATCTGAACACTACTCATAAACGAATGTGGTTAAACGTTCACATATGATAATTCAGTCTTACCTAATGTGAGGCTACTGGTGCAGCTATCAACACAGTTTCCCTATGGATACTTGACCGGAGTTCGACTCCCGGTTGTGGAAAGGATATGGACAACTGAAGCTCATTCTCAAAAGAGAAACTGGCATCCAGCATTTACTTTTCAAAAATCTGCGGGAATGCGAAAGCGCTGAGTGATGGTGAACTCAAAGTAACTCATTTTTTCTACTACTTATCAGTAATGGTTAAAAATCGTCGTCAGTACGGCTACCGTGTCCACTTGCTTTTAACGGTAGTTAAAAATAGTCTACAACAGTTTATCGAATTCGTTCTGTGCTTTGGAACTTCATTACAAACCGGGAGAGACAATGGGGGAAAGTACAAAATTAACAAAAGATCACTTGTCTTTTTTGAAAATAAATGCCTATTTATTTACTTCTTTATGCCGTTTGGTTGTTCGACCAGGATTTAGTAAATTTGACTGTTATGCAACTCCGCCCAACAACCACTCACCTGTCGAAATGGACTACTTTGGTTCCGCTGTAGGAACTGCCCTGTCACATGTCAGACAACAGTGGAGTAGTTTCATGGTGTGGATTTGTCGTGGTTTCGTCCTTCAAAGCTGCAGTCTCTTGAGACCAGTTTTGTCTTCCTTCACACTCATGAAGTAGAAATATTTCAGACGAGATTCAAATTGGCAGTCTTCTTGGCACAGGTCGAAGTTCTCAACCATTGGACCATTTGCAGTTCTGTGAGCACGGCTTGTTTCAGCGATTTCAGCGATTTGTTCACGGGTTCGAGGTTTGAGGCCCAAGTCACCCGAATCCAGTCAGTTTGTCCGTTTCGATGTCAGCGGTTTTCTGTTGTCCTAAAAGGCAGTAATTGGAAACAGGGTGTAGCACAGCTGTTGGGGGTTACAGAGACTACCGAGAACGAAGTAAAATACTAATCTAGCAAAGCAGAGCAAAATACTAATCTAACGAATTTTTAAGTAAGTGAGAATCTAATAACACTTTGAAACGGTCCCTAGAAGAACAGGTACCTACTTCTAATAGAAGGTCGTTCCAGTGGTTGATAACTCTGTAAGCGAAGAACTGTTGCCTAAGAAAGGTCCGGGGTCGAAGCTTATAGAGCTTCTTATAGAGCTTCTTGTCGTGACCCCTTCGAGTGTTATCAACTACTACGGTAAAGACCTGGTGCACCAGTCCTGTGTTGAAGGAAAAGTGCGTAAGGATTAAGTCGCCGCGGAGTCTTCGAAATTCAATTGGATATAGATCAAGAATTTCAAGACGAGACTCGTAAGAGAAATGACGCAAGCCGGTGACCATTTTGGTGGCTACTCGCTGGACACGCTCGGTGGCCGGTGTATATGACTTGTTTTGCATTCTCAAGCAATGGTTTTATATAGACCCCGTAGAGCGATTGAAAAGCGTGCCTGCCTATTCGAGGAAAGGCACTTTTTATCATCGTAAAAGTCCCAAATCCCTTTTCGGCGACCATATGGTGGTGATAGGAAAAGGATAAACCAGTTGACAGCCAAATCCCTAGGTCTTTTTTAAGGTCAACTTTCGTGATATCTGTTACATTTTGTGCACCATGTATCACGAATAGGTTCCCCGAGTCACCTCCAAGCGGCATATGTGCACACTTACTGTCGTTTAGAGGGAGATTCCAGTCTTCTGACCAACCCTTAATGCGGCCGAGGTCAGTCTGCAATGGGCTGGGATCAAAAGCATTCTAGATTTTTAAGTCTTCAGCGTAAAGAAGGATATTGCCAGAAATAAGGTCGTGACTGTCATTAATGTATAGTAGAAACAACAGCGGACCGAGCACGGATCCTTGAAGAAGACTAGCGGAGATCGGAGAAGGAGAAGAAAGGTCCGATCCTGTTTTTACCCTAAAAGTCCTGTTATCAAGAAAGGACGTAATCCAGCGGAGAACCTCTCCTTGGATTCTACAGGCTTCCAGCTTATGTACAAGGGGACCGTTAGTGACCGTTGGTTAGCAGTTACTATGATTGATGTGTAACTTGTGTACGCCCTGTTATTGCACGTGTGTGCGTGCATGTAGAAACAGTCCAGCTCGATTCAAACGCTGCTCAGTCCGTTTAACGTATTATGTGCAAACAGTGCTGAAACCGGAGGTGGTCTGTCCCCGAATACCAGCTTGCACTGTCCACGGCGAAGAAAATACGATATGATAGCTGTATGCCTTTTCATGAAGATCATCCTCAAACAGATGCCACTCCGCATCAAGACTTTCGTCCTTATTTAGATTCACGAAGTAAAATTAACCGGAAATAAATTAGACCGGGTATTTTTAGTGTTACGAGCCAAGGCCGTCGGCATTAAATCCGCATCAGCCCTATGAGTATCATTTGTGACAGATCGATTAATTTAGCTGGCCTGGTTTATCAAGATAGACTACGTCCACCAGCAAAGCTAAAGAATGGATATGGTAGCAGGAAAACATGACCTTTTTCTGAAAAGAAGATCAGTTGCTGGTATGTTTTGAGTACGCTAACAACCAGTTAGCCCACTAAGGTCAGCATATTAGCGGCAACACTCGTCTCAATGACATATGACCCCGTCACAAAGACATTTGCCATTAATAACTCCTTTGCGTACTGCGCGCCTGAAATCAAGATCGAGAAAGTGTTGTTTGTTTCATTTTTGGAGGCCCATCCGGATCTCATCCCTCTAGATTGTCCGATCTAAGACTGTGTCCCTCCAGACCTTAAGATCTATATCACAGTGTCTTGCACACGGTTGGCGGAATCTGAAATGGATTGGCCTGTCACAGTGGCCAAAGCCAAAGGATGTCTGCGCTTTAAACCAGCACACCAAGTGGTTTGCTCTGCACCAATTGCGGTTCCACTCACACACCACGTATCCGGTGTAAACCCGAAGGAATAAGACCAGTAGTTGTGTGAGTGAGGCCTTTGTGTCCAGCCGGAGAAGCATTTCAACATACGAATGCACGTTACTGCACTCCAGAGAGGATAAGAGTGAAGAGTAAAATTCAGGTTGGACTGCGAAAACAACAGACAGACGAGTCTTCATTCAATACAACAACAAAGCTCAATAAAAGAATGAGTAGAAGACAGCAGACACCCAAATTTCTGAAAAGAAGAGCAAATTAGTTGCCAAACGATCATAACCTTGGTCA
>LUCH01000658.1:5871-82199 GCA_013368495.1 Paragonimus heterotremus | reverse complement strand
ACGTTGTAACGTTGATTGTATCGATGGTTCCCTTGCGTACTTCGTGTTTTGTTCTCGGCCACGCAATGACTGTCTGTTGGACTCGCGTACGCCCGTTCGGATCGTATTCTTCCAGACCATCCAGTTCAACGCCAACTCTTCCCAACATTTACAATCAACGTTACAACGTGAAAGACTTACCTGTACAGCCCCTTGGTATCTCCACTTTTGACCACCAGGATTTCGTTTACCTGATCTCAGTTGTCCATACAGCACCTGCTTCGGAATACGATCATCGGCAATCCGACGGACGTGATCCAACCAACGAAGCTGATTCAACATCAGCAGGGCCTCCATCCCGTTCATGTACGCCCGCCGCAGTACCTTAGTGTTCTAAACTACGTCCGACCACCGAATACCCAAGATGCGTCTTAGACATTGCAAAGGAAAGCGGCTCAGATAACACACAGTACGCTAATACATATCCAAGTTTTACTACCGTGCAGCAGTCTAGACAGCACCATTGAGCGGTAGACACTGAGCTTATTGTTCGACTTCAGGCTGTGGTTCCTCCAAACACGTCTTTCAAGACGTCCGAAAGCAGTACTAGCCTTTGGCACACGAGCTCTCAACTCGCGGTCCACAGACAGATCGATGAACGAGTTGCTACCCAAGTAGTGAAAATTCGCGCGGCAATCGACAGCTTCTTCATTGATGCGCATTTGGAGTGAAGGTGTACAGACAGCATTTCCGCTCGAAGAAGGCTGAAAAACATACTGTCTGACGGACGAACCTCCCTACTGAACAGCCCGTGAAAAGCTATTTTACAGTTAATGTATGTGTAAGATTGTTCAATTTCCTGCGTTTGTGAAAACGATCACCTTTTAGGACCGTTCTCGAGGATACAACAGTAACAAGGGATTACACATACACAGGAAACAGAGTAAACTGATCTACCACTTATGAGCAGTTTTCAGACAGCTGAGAACAATAAATCGTGTTTTCTTCCGTGACTGAGGAGGTTGTGATCCACCTTGCTTCAGACTGGAGACATCAGAGGAGATGGTAGCAATATGTTTCAACATGTAAGCGCTATCGTCGCTTGATTTATTTATTTGTGAAGTAATGACAGGCAGGAATGCGGGGCGGTGAAAACACTGGACCAGTAGACTGGTAGAGGCTATGTTAAACATGCCTATAACCTTCTTATTTGTTTGCAAAATATATCCACAGTGACGTCAGTTGATTGAACTTAGACAAAGGATTACCGTGCCATATTTCCCTTCGTTTCTATATTGATCTCCACGATAAGTTCGATTCCTCCTTTTCCAGTCGTGAGGTATCTTGTCATTGCGTAACTCAGATCCACAGCAATCGTTGACAATGACACCAAAGATGAAAAAACAGATGCTTCTAAAATATAGTTAAACTAAAGTTTTCAGCTGTTGCTTTTTTAAAAGCGTGTCAATATATTAGTATGACTTTGTAGTGGGTAAATTACTCAGAATAGGCTTATGCTAAATGTTTATGAAGTGGTCTGGGGTTCCGCAGCGGTTGGCATGGGGAAATCTAACGATCTTCCGAATACCAAACGGAAGTAGTTTCAGCCAGTTTCACTTGTTCACTATTTCTTAAGAAGATCACTAGAGGGTACCTGTTTTGTTTCCTCCGGGCAATTAGGTATGTCCTCGGAAAAAGAGTAACAACATTATCATTAGCTCTAGGGGTGCTTGGGGAAAAACTTCGAAACAAAAGCCTCAGTATTTCTGTTATTTTTGTCCGTTTGCTTTGCGGATGAAAAAACCAGAAGTGCATACTGAATTTTATTAATCCTCGAAGGGTATATAACTTATAGGGCTCTCATCGTTTATGTTTTAGTTCACTTGACTGTGGGAACCAGATTTTATTGACTACGTTACCGATGGCTTGACCGGAATTCCGATCGTATGATACCGGAAAACAGCATTTGTAATTAAAGTCACTTTATAACATAAAAGTTTGTTAAGTTGAATAATTTCACACATCTTCCCTATCACAGTTCGGTGTGTATCAATCAGATTAGCCAACCGTTTCAACGATTGGTTTGCTTGAGCACTTGATTATTGTAGTAAGAGAGTAATGTTTGTTAGAAGACATTCAATAGAAATTACGCTCCATGTCGCCGACATGTAACTGGTAACATTATCGAGTGAAAGCGCCGCCTATCTTCCAGTGTGTTTACCAAACTTTTGTAGCCATTCTAGGAAGACCACCTAGGTGACCAAAACAGCGTTCTTCTATAGTGTGTGCCTTAGTGTATCGGACTGAATCATTCGAAAAGATGGAGATTTTTGCATGCAATCAATCATCAAAACTTCCTGTTTCTCAACTCAAGGATGCACTGTAGACCTTAAAGAATGTGTTTAATTTTGGATAGCCCCATTCCAAAAATAGGCCAATCCCATGAAAGTTATAGATGATATCTGCTTTATAACTTGCCACTTAATTGGGTAATTTCACGGCTGTCTATTTTGATGTATGCGGAATCGTTTTCACAAGCTACCTACATGCCTAAGAACAGAACTGTAAAAAAAAATCAATTTGTTTAGTCCTCTGATGTTACACGTGAGGCTGTAATCGGGTTTACAGTCTCTCCCACATCAACTAATCGATTACATATAGATTGAACATCACCCACAATTGATCGCAGCTGTCGGATTCCCGTAGACTTTCCAGTCGGTCCCTTTCGAAAAGAAGCACTAGACTCGAGTTTCGCTCTTATTAGAGCTCGATTACAGTTGCTGTAATTCTAACTTCCTCCCCAAAGGCGGTTTGCAGTTGTAGCTTTCAGTATACGTATTTGAATAAACTACCGCTGTAACATACTTTCTAGAGTAATGAATATTGCACATCCCCTACACTTACTTCCTAGGTAATCGTGAAAGGTTTAGCTTACTAAAATTTGCAATAATTCCAGTGGAAATACAATTACCATTGATTATATTACGCAACAAATGTAGCTTGTGGAAAGAATGCGAGCACATTCACCATACTAAGGTTGTGCATAGTGGAAAATGTTCTCCCAGGATATAATTCAATCGGTTCATTTCTGTTAACCAAAATGCACTCATTACTTTGTGGCAGTAAGTGAAGAGCGATAAGAATAGTATTCTAAGCCTTTCTGCAAATTGCCAGCCACAAATTGCTTGGCACATCAATTCAATGTTCGTTTTCACAATGTAGTGGAATAAAAACGATGAACGAAGACTGTTACATAGCTGCACACAATGATTCACAGTCAGTGTACATAACAGATTCTACAGACTAAATCCGATGTAGGCTGAAAAAGTTTCCTTTAGAACAACAAAGAAATTCCGACGAATCCGGTTCCACTAGTGTGCTATAATGGGTATCGCCACAGTTAGACTACGATAATAACCACCGTTTGAAGACAGAAACCATGGGACCGGAAGACGAGGTGTTTTACTGATTCAGACAAGTGATGTGCAGCCTTGACATATATATATATATATATATATATATATATGTATATATATAACATAAAAATAGTGTGCAACGAGACTAAAATGTGTCAAACTTTGCAATGGTACCACTGTGACGCATGTGCAGTAGGAGTGCAAAAAGACCACATATACTAAAACTTCTCCTTCGTTGCAACCGTCATCACCTGCGGACTATGATGGGGAAAGAATCACATGAGGTACAAGAGACTTTGAGACATGACCAATGAATTCGGGATAGTGAGCGTACAATTACGTATGACCTTTCACAGTGAGAGTGCTATCACTGTCAAGACTGCAGATGATGATGGATAACAGTGGCGATGTTATAACGAGAGACTTGGCGAGGAAATATTTCGTTTCAACGAGAACTGGCAACAAAAGCCAAGTGCGGTGTTGCAATGAAGAACGTTAAAACAAGGACGAACTTTATATCATATGAATAAGGAACAAACAGTGCGCAACTAAACTTTGCTTAGGAAGAAAAGCAGGAAAAAGTCACTCGAAGTACATTTTTGAGTGTTCAGTACTCTTCAGTAATAACACCTGAAACTGATTAGTCTTAAACATCTATATACTGCAAGTGTACAATCTCCTACTACTCACACCCTAACGATAGTCTCTCCCGTAACTCTTGTTTAATCGTTAATCCATCCCATCCACTCCGAGATGTCTTGTTCAATAGCCAGTTAATTGTAATCTGAACGCAGTGCAGTTTTCTAGACAGCGGAACCCACGTTACCTCTGAACAAAGTTTGCCCAATTTGTGACCACTACAAACAGTCATTTGAATATAGCGTTTTCTGCAATTATCCCTCCTTAGGATAAAAACACTAACATCATTCTGTAATCTTTGGCACGCGGTCTACTAAACTCTATGATAATTTACACATGGTCGTACACTTAGCGATAAGGAAAATTCGATACTCGGTTGATACAATACATACAATACATAAAAGCGTACAACTCGTTTCGATTCATAGGTGTTCATGTGATTAACTACTAGGCAGCTCTACTGAGTAGTGCGGTAGTAATGCCAATCCAAAACATACGGAAGACTGCAGTCGGAAACAAACACTGGCCTTGCCCGGAGAATTTTCAGAGAGAAAAAACAGATTGGGTACGACTAACAGCCGACAGTGAGATCAGCTCAACTGTACAAATGAAGAATTTACTTTCGCGATAGCGTCTTTATGCATACTTTTTGCTTTTTTCATCAACATAATGCCCGCATAACCGTCTTTTGTTTGCACAACGCCTATAGCAAACTGTCACAATCCTGTATGTTAGAAACTGAACTGTGTGGTGCCATTCAACCATGCTGAAGTAAATAGTTTTTGCTGATCAACCTCAATGGTCACTTAGTTCGTGTAGTAATTTTAAGCTGCGATGAGGAATGGCGGTAATTTTTTGACAGTTTCATCAGCTCTGTCAATAGTAAGTGATTCAGTTACAGCAATCCCAATATTTTAAAAAGAAACTTAATTATGAAAAATCTAGACTGCAGCTGAATTCGAACAAGTAGCAAAAACACTACGTCCGGACGCGGCAGGGGGCCAAACCAGCTGAGCTTGGAGGTCACACTGGTGACTCGGAAGTTTCGTATTTCTTTACAGTCGTAATACAATTCCGTTCTGTAAATTTGAGGATTGCTGTAAGATTTCCGTTGATTCTAGTCCAACAATATTGAAGGATTTGTTTTCATGATGCCACTCATTCTAGTTTTGTCATACCATTATCATTTCCGACTGTGGTGGTCTTTACTAGTCAGTATGCGTTAGCGTCAAGTGTAATCGGAATCTACCGTAAATTGGACTCGGAGAAAAGTACGGAGACAGGACTGAGCGCGGTTTATTCAACCAGGTTAACACCTCGGTAACACAGTTCGCGTGCTCGTACAGACTTGTACGCAACTGATCGAATCGCAGTTCTGTGTGTGCTTCGAAAGCTTGGCGACAGTGAATCACCCTGCAGAATCAGGTGGACCACGCGGACGGACCCGAATATGCACCGTTTGTCAGTTGGCTAGAACCAGTGCGCAGGCAGCTTGTTCAACAAAACTCGTCGTAGGCAAACCGACACGATATGACTAGCACCGAACAATCGTCATCCGGGTAGCCAGCTAACCTGCCTGCCCATGTAGTTCACAGACGATCATGGTGGTGTTGATGATCGATAGGCCAGTCAAGCGTTTGTTAATCTCGATTGTGCGTGTGTGTGCGCTTCTGTTCAATCCATCTGTACGCTGGTCTGTCTAATCTGAAGGGTTTGTTGCAGATGCTTCCACGCTAAAACACAAGACCTGCAAGCGTAGATGCGTTATGTGTACGCCACCCACCCACAGGGTTGTTTTTCAACAATGGCGGTGAGACGGCAGTGACCAGACGGGAGGTGCACAAGAAGCTGCAGCAGCAACAGCCGCGGCAGCAACAGCAGCAACAACAACAAAATGAGGTAGGAGGAAACAGAAAAGGAGACACAATGGTTGGACGAGAAACTGGGTCATTTTTATCTGAACAGGGTGTGGTGTCACATGCGGTCAGTATGCTTTCTATAACCACATGACGATATCTGTTCGTTTCCTGTTGCACCCACATTCTTTCTTCTTCCCATTCGCAACCTCCCCTGTTTGCTTTGACCACGGTAGGTGAGGCTGTGTTTCCTGCCACGGATATCTCAGAGATACCCTGTCGTGTGTGTGGAGCAAAGTCGTCCGGGTTTCATTTCGGTGCGATCACGTGTGAGGGATGCAAGGTGAGTTAAACGTGGGTCAATAACTCACACGTTTACATAGATTCCGGTGACACCATTTAGCATTTTATTTGTATTAATTTCCAAATCAACACTCCAATATGATGTAACTGCCAATAGTTAAGAGGCATTGCTCAACGCAGTCGATTATACTGTACATTTTGACTTGACTGAAAAACTCTGATCCTTAGCCATCAGTTGTTTCGCAGTGAGAGGAACGAGCAGTCTGAACTCCATTTACATATTTAGACTAAATATTTGGATGCGTTGTTTAGATAACGTCTATAAACAATCCACCTCAATATATCCGAATAATGCAATTGTGTCTGCCGATATCACTCTCCAATTTAAACTGTCTCTATAAGTTTTGCTATTGGCTTCCTTACCCCGGTTTTTACCGGCTGTTCTGTTTAGAAGGATTGTCAATTAAGATTTCCACAAAATAGAAGGTTTCCGTCTCCGTGTTCAGTCACATTGAGCCACTGTGGTCTGCCTGGTCTGGATTACTTTGGAGATATTGAGCTATACCAGAGAAAACCCATGAAAATGAGCCGAGTAAATGTGACATCAGTCCACGTGAAGGTTGAATTCAGTGAAATATTGTTCAGTATGCCCATTTCAGAAGTGAAGCTGTCAAAGTATAATCTAGAGTTCGTTTGGTTGGTGACCCCCAACCAAAGTGTACCTCAGTTCTATAGCTTCCTTTCGAAATGAATTAGTCCAAGACGTCTGTTTGAATGATAAATTTGTGATCAGATGTGACTGAGGACGGTGTGCTCACGTTGTTGAGTCTATTGACATAGGAACTTTTGGTTAAGAACCATCATAAGTAGCTATTCTGTAATATTCATTGTCCTTCTGGTGAAACAACATTTGGCTGATAATTTGTCCACATTCAAACCGAGGCACTTCTGTTACTTGAAACGTGGATCAGATTGTTATATCATACATCTTTTAGAGCACAATCCATCAACAAACAACCAGAAATTGCCCTTCTACATAGTCGAACCGAACATATAGCTAGAAACCGAATACTAGTCTGTCTATACGAATGGTTTGACGTAGTGGAGACAAATTTTTGTCCGCCTTGTCTCCATAAACTGCACTGCAGATAGACTTTACCCGACAAGTGCTCCTACCAGCTCAATGCTTAAGTTTTTTTGTTCCTTTCCAGTTCTGGGGTTAATAAAAATTCTGTTTAATGTTATAATTTCTTTTTGACGCTACCGATTAGAAATAGGGCTGCAGGCCAGCCGGTACCTAATGCTTACGTGTTTCGAAACAACAGTTTGTACCGTTTGATTTTAACTCTAATAGGAACAACGCACACATCCTGAAGATCGAAAGTTCAAAGAGAGGGAATAGCCTCATTTAGAATTCTGGTGGTTCCCATTGCTTAACTAATAACAAGGAAGCATATCTTAGTGAATCCTCTTCAATACACTGAGTTTGAGAGACGGGCCCATCAGTTTCAGACTGACTAAAGTAGCATCTGGTCACAAAGGCTATTGAGCAGAGAGAGGTTTGTGGAGCAGTTATCCACAAACGGCAATACTGTCTTATTTGGTTCATGGTGTTTGTTCAAATTCAACTGAATGTCTGATTTTCATGATACCTCCTCACTTGTTAGTTTTATAAAACTACCAATCAACGACACCACTGGCACGCACTCAGCAGCGATAAAAACTTTCTGAGCGTTCAGGACACCTTGCTCCGACAGACACTAATCCAAGTGAATTAGTTGATTCCGTGAGTCACACCCAGAAGGACTGATCAGGCGCGTACAAAAGCGAGGTGGTATGTGAGTTCTTAGTCGGAACTTCACGATACAACAGAGAGACAGTATACGAAGTAGACGGCTAAACTCTGTGGCTCTTGAATAAGAATGTTAACCAACATCGTTATAAGCTTTTGTGCTGGCAGCTTTCACGTGCACGTGACTTGTCGATTAAACTCATATTCAACACTGTAACTTTTGACGCAAACCAAGTACTCCATAATCCGTGAACTTTTGATGCAAACAGCCATTTCTAGTTGTTAGGAGTGGTGTTGTTGTTAATAACTGCAGTTGATGACTTAGACATTCGACTGTCCGCCGAGCCCGGCATTTGAGTTACAGATGTTTCACCACCAATCGAAATGACATTATCAGTGCGTAAGAGTATAAGCAACAAGGTCGATGAAGTTTGAGGAGTTTTCATTCTTATGTATGAAAATGAGTTGGCCTTTTGACCTAACTTTTGATTGATTAATTTCGGTTGCTTTTGAGTTTTTGAAGGGAATTCTGATTGGTTGTTACCCGTTGTTTTTGAACCCTAAACTTCGAGCCAGACCGTCACTCGTTGCTTCTGGTTTAAATTGGTCGGAAATCTGATTGGTTGATCTTTCTCTTTTGACTGGGTTGGTAGGTTCATCGTTCTTAAGCTTAAAATTAATTGGTTGCATAGTGACCAACTTTCAACATCAAACAAATCTGTTCATGTTGCTTCGTTTGGTTGCTCTGGCATTTGGATGTGACCATGTTTACACCTGTTTACGTCTTTGGTTCGCATTAGCTCACAGATTTCATTCAATTCAGTGTGTTTATTTATTGAATTTGTTGATGAATACTAGGTCCCGAGAAATCCTCTTGCTTGTTTGTTGTTCGTGTGAATAAGGATTTCTGCGATACTCAGTTTGAATGTGTGTCCAGTTTGATCCTCTTCCGCGGAGTTGAACGAAAATGGATGATTTCTCTTGATGACCTGGTCAGGTTAATGTATTCTTGAAGGTAACTTTCGTCCGGCTTGGCTGACGTAGTGCTTTCCACAATCATTACATCTGCGTTCGCAGATACCGCCTTTTATCGACAGGCTTGAGTTGTATCTATGAATTTGATAGTATTCTCCGTATTTTTGTCATAGATTTTTGTGCTAGAGTAATGCTGTGTGATCGCATAAAATTTGCTTTCATTTCTACTGCCGTTTTGACGTATAATAGGGCATTTTGTTTTGCTAGTGGTTCCCTGGGGCAGCAAACTTCGTCCAATGAAATTTCGAAGATGTCCATTGCGATGTAATACTCGGTAGGGGTACCTTTTTCTTGTCTCCGGAGCTCTGTGGTGCTGCAGCTTGTTTCATCTATTCTAAACAGACGTCGAACAGAATTTCTATTAAGACAGGCTGGGCAGTTACTGTGAAAACTGAGGAGTTGACTAGTGTACGCTTTTTTTCTTCGGTAAACAGAGGTCTGTATTATTTAACAAAGTTTTTGGTTGATTAGTAGATCCAAGAAAGACAGCTTGTTGTCATTTTCAGTCTAAGTAGTAAGTTCAATATCGCTGAAAGTGTTTTTCTCTTGTCAGTGTCTTCTATCATCGAGCATTTAAAGATCGTGAGTGTATCTTCAACATATCACATTAAGAACGCAAAACTTACCAACCCACTCAAAAGATAAAGATCAACTAATCAGATTTTAGGTCATTGTTCAACAACAACAGCCGGCGCTAAATTGGCTACGGATCAAGACTTCCAAAACAACGCTTGTATAAAACTGCTGTCCTCTGTAGAAAGACTTGTGGTAAAATCATTTAAACTAATGCTTATTCTTGGAAGAATTCAGTCACAACACATTCTAATCGAAAGCACGCTTCATTGCCGTAGACTGGATAACTGTGAAAGTGTAAGCATTCCTCACAAAATACGATGGGTGACTTTCGAAAAAGCTCTTCCAGTCAATGAAGACCTGTCACCTTTGTATTCACCCAGTACACTTCCAACTGTCTATAGGATTCAGCTTAGGGTAATCCCCGCACGCGAACCTGTTTTCGGTCTTCTGTACTCTTACTAAGCGCAGATTTTTTGTGAAAACGTGATTCGTGTCAGCATAATCGCCTGAGCAATATGTTCTGATGTTCCCCATACTTACCGTGGTTAATCAACTGGCAAACTGCATGAATACCGAGAAGCAGGTAGGTGCGGGGAAATTTTTTATGAATGAAACTGTTTAAAGACGGTGGGTATGATACCGTAAACGGCCTTATTTTCCATTAACATCCAATGAACTAACGTTAAACGTGCAGCAACTCTTGTTTTATGGAATGTTTCCTTCTAGCAAATAAAACAATGCTTAGGTAAAACAAGTTTCCCCCGATTTAATTTGAAAATACACAAGTCCATTCAAGGTCATGAATGACTGACTTTTTCATCCCTACTATTACAGTAAGCTATTTCCAGTGTATAAATTGTGTTTGTATGACACTGAACTCCTAGGGCTTTTTCCGGCGAACAATCAATGAACGCGAAGGTCAACGTTATACTTGTCGAAATGGAGATAATTGTGCTGTTACCGGAGCCACCAGGAACAATTGTAAGAGCTGTCGTTACCGTCGGTGTCTCGCCGTGGGGATGTCAAAGGATGGTAAGTCACTGAAATTATTGTCAATATGCTAACTACTGATTATTTGCGAGTAGACATGAGATAATGATTGACATGACAATTCCTAAACTCACTAGCAAATATTCTCATCCGTAGGAAACGATCGAAGGCCACATATTTCTACTTGTTTTTTGAGAACACTCAATAATAAAAGTAGAGTGGGGATGAAAACTAGACGACTTGCTCTATGTCGGTATGCAAACATCATATACTTGCTTGGTTTGATGGCTTGGTAAAAATTATTCAAGAATGCTAGATAATTATCGTCTTTCGGCCAACAAAAAAACTGTGGTAAACTAATCCAAAGATGCCTTATATTTAAATAATAATACACACGCCTGCTCAACGTTTTAAAATGTGGCTCAGTAAACACATATCGTATGGAGTACATTTTTACGGAACATTTCCGATTGTTTACGATAGTGGTCGATACGGGAAGCATGAATATGCGGAAATTTGATAAGATTTTTAAAGCTAGTCTTTAGTTCGCTATCAGATAACGTCATTGGAGCACAATGAAGAATTTAACTTTGGAGCATATTTGCTACTCTACAATAGCAAAAATGCGTTTGCATCTGTAACCACTCAGGATGAATGAGATGACCAATGATCACACTACTTTTTGACGTCTGCTTCTTTAACTTCCAATTAAAACTTCTAAAACATGAGCCGTAACGCCAGACATTCATGCTCAGTTTTAAAGTTTGCACAGCCAAATATTACCGAGAGACAGATACAGAGTTTTCAAGTACACTGGCTAATGTCCGAGATAAACTTGACTGTCTTCAGATCTCCATTGTAACGGCCGGGTGATTCAACATTCCATCACTCTTACATAGAATGTACAGCGAGTTGTTAAATTAAACTCACCATCAGCAACAAAAAAATGGATTTCGGCTGTGGCACGCACAGGAATTAAAAATCTGTCATGAACCTGCTTGATGGCTGTTTTCATCAGCTTAACACGGCCACCCTGAGGACCATAATGTTCGAGGTTACGACTAATCAGAATATTAGAAAATGTTTCATCATAAGTTCACCACCGCTACCTCGGAAATGACCTGAACAAAATCAGAAGTGCAACTGAGATGTCATCGTTCTGAGGAAGCAAGTTTAAAATATCTCTTACTTTTCGTTTGAAATTTCAGTTGGAAATTGGTTTGAAGGTGATCGGGCTTATACTGTTCTTTTCTTGTTCCAGAGCATAATTTAAGCAGGACGATTAGACTATAAAATATGAAATTTTTGCAAATTTCGGGCAGTTGTTTCTCTATGGTAGACGAGATCCAAACTGCACGTAAGTCATTATAAGCCCTGAAATTAACGAAACAGTAGTTATTTTTGTTGAGTGAAGTGTGTGTATTGTTGCATTGTCTTGTCACAATATGTCAGTTCAATGCAGTTGTGATGCAGCACATGGCGGTCAAAGCTTCTTCACGGATTTATTGTAGAATTCTGAATTTGGAACGCTGTCCAAGTTTACCACTTGCTTTAAACCAGCAAATTAAACAATCACTGAACTTCCCCACTGGCGTGCTTGCCGAAATATGCTTAGCCCTTTTGGAAGTCATACAACTAGACCCCCCATACCGTTTGTGTGGATAGATTGATAGTTACTCTTAGTACATACAACACCATCTTTCTGGTGAGCTAACCGTAAGTGTATAGGCGTTGATGAATTTGATGGTGATTAACAAAAATATCAGCCAGCCGGAGAGTTTTATGGATTACCCATTGTATAGTTCCTTCAAAAACGTTTAACTCAAACACCGAATTGAGCTCTGACGCTCCAGACACTTCGGCTGTTAGGTCGAACAACCATTTCGGTTGTTACTGTCACGTCCTACAAAATGCACACAGCTCACGGTTAAACCACGCAATGACTCAGTTTCCCAGAGTAGTGACCGTCTAGTTCTTACACACTACCGCTGCATGTGTTATTTCACAAATTGCTTGCGAACCCTGGATGCTATTTCTGCCACAGTCCTTGGAATCGCCCAAATTGGTCTTTCGCGTTGTGATATGTTTCATGATAACTGGCCCATTAAACAGATGGCAGTTGTGACCCATTTTGCGCTGGTTTGACTCGTTCATTAAACCTGGCAATAAAGTTGTCGTTCTGGCTGGAAGACAGCTGACGACACGACAGTTTAGGATAGTGGTCAGATGATCCTATACCTAACTTGTCCCAATAAATTGTCGTTATATCTTCCCAGATTTATCGTCTTAGTTGCAACTGTGGTAACCCACGTGCAACTAACAAACCTTTGGATATTTGTGATAGTTAGCTATCTGTTTTAAACTCAAACACTTTTGTCCGAATACCAGACCTATCCATCCTTTCATCTGTGCTAAGGTGTCCGTCTGTTACCTGACGAGAGGCACAACGCTATTAGATCGAGTAGTGCTCAAGAAAGTTATTCAGCGAGTGGGTATTTAGTCATGAATATCCCCTTGATTAATGTTCGGTCATTGAAATCTTGATTCCAGTAATATCAAATTACTCCATTTGTAGGCGGATAATATGGGGAAGTGCGCTTACAGCTTTTTAGCTGCAAGTTTAAGATGAAAACCATTGACGCATTCACAGTAAATTTGTAGAGGAATTCTTTTGGATAGTTTTAATGGTAATGATGTTCGACAACAATCTAAAAACAGCAAAAACTACGGAATGTATACTGGTGAAATTAGTTAAAACATACGGTGTGATTCTTGTTTTGCTGCGAAATGTTCTCATTTTGCTCTGTTCAGGCTAGAAACGGCCAAGTGTCCATTCCCTACCAGCGCCGACCCTTCCATGGTCTAACTCGTCAAACAAACGAAGATGACCTGAGACTCAGCTGTGTAACAAAATTTTGTTAGGGGGCCCACCCTGTTGCCGTCCCAAGGCGCCTCCGCCGTGAGAAAGAAAAAACGATTGACTTTGTCCTAGTTAGCGGACCAGGTCATAGCGGCCAAGTGGTGACCTTGGCTAGTTTTCACCCGACTTTTAATTCCGCTATGCCTACCTTAACTATTTTTTCCGTCAACTGTCCTTCTGTGTTAAGCCACCGCGCGTCATATAAGTACTTCTGTATTTGTCGTCTTTGTCGCGCACGTTTTGGGGGCGGAACATAGCTCTATATTTGAACGTGTCTTTTTTGGCTTGCCTTGGGAGTGAATACGGGACAATCGCGACACTATTCGGGACCGAGATTTTTGGCGCAAATATTACGGGGGACGAGAATCCGAATTTTGCCAAACGAACTACAATAGCTACGACAAACCAGCGTACGGTTTAGAAGGGTTTACAACAATCTGGCGACAGAAGAATTTACAACAAATTTATTTGTCCGCTTGATCACTGATGCGATCAGTACAACTTAAGATAAGGTGGCTGAGATCGTTATTTACATTTTGGCTGTGCTTCACTTATTAGACAGACATATCCCTGGTTATCAGCAATCTCGATCGGTATTGATACTGCCGAGAGTCCTAGTCATATCCGCTAGTTGAGGTGTGGGAAGAATAAAACTATTGTGGATATGGGCCTGCGTGTAACCTACCACAGATAAGATCAACTGGGGTGGACAATATTTATCTTGGTTAGGGCCAAATTGGCAAACGGCACCGTTGATTATGATCTCCTCGTTGCAAGAGATGATCACAGCTTCCGTGGCCATGCGAATATGGCATTCACTCTACAATATGACAGTCACAGACTTGAGTTAGAAGACATGATTCTAGTGCCAGACTAATGTATTCATTCGTATACCAGCATGTGAATGAATGCAATATTGGAAAAAAACAAATTCCGGTTCAAATCAAGTCGTCGCAATCTGTATTTCTGCGTGATCCAGATTGCCGTGACCTATATCGTGGTCATGCATGAGCCACAGCTCATAAGCCAAAAATCGAGAAGGTCAACTAACAGATTCTTACAGCCTGAGCGTTACCAGTGGTGAAGTGATGGTCGATATGAGTGATGGTAGGCGTAGAGAAGGTTTACACCGGCATAATCAACATCAGATGTAATTAAGTTGAATGAAGTTCTGAGAAAATAATAATGTAAAGCCAAACGATGAACACACTTACTCAGAGACGATCGATACACTAGCAACCAGTTTTGTTCAATAAAGGTAATGAATACAACTCTGTGACCTGCTTAGCTGGTTTGATCGATTGCGCCCGGACAAGAACAACACTTATAGATTGAGGATCGAATTGAGCGTTTCTAATTCGGTTACTGAACCCGTTGTCGTCATAGAGGACGACAGGATGGATGGTGTACATTAGAAAGGGGTCATATTATCCCACCATCACATGCCAACCCCGAAATATATACATAACACTTCTAGCTGAATATCCATTAGTCTACAGTGTAAAAAGTATACAATCGTTTTTGTTGTCGTGGCTATTTACTTCAGATCTTGCTTCTTCTGAACTTCGTATATGAGAAGATTTTAAGTTTTCCCTATTGAACTGCCATTAGATCATCTGACTGTAACAATAGAAATCCAATACGAATTAAACAGGGAGCTAAAAATATATAATTGAACGCTTCAGTTTAAAGGCAATTCGTAAGAAATAAACCATATGTCAGCCCGAGAGCACAAAACTGTTATAAGGAAATAGACTGATTTGAAACGACTTAATGACATGCTTAAACAAACTCCACTGATTAACTATAAGAATGGCGCTAAGTTTATCTGTTAAACTGATAGGTCGCCAAATGGTTTTGTTATCACTGTGCACTTCCGATAGTCAAGTATGCCTGTACTAAAACTCAATTGCAATTGTCTCCATTTCAGGCAGTCGCATTGGACGTCAACCGAACGCAGTTAAACACCGGTGTGCTATTGAGATTGAACAGATCCGATCGGCGGTGTCCTCCACCTCCACCTCCTACTCAAAATCACAAGGGAAATATTATTTTCACTGCCCGCGAACAGACACTCAAGTGGGCGTTGGAGATGACCTAATCCCAGTCGCCGGCGCTGGTCATTATCCACCCAATCGCCAACTTCCACACACACTGCCGTATACGACCTCCGTGGCGCCGAATGTGAACGTGGTTCGTTTACAAAACGCGTACGTTTCGGAATATACTCCCGTGACAGGGAGCAGTGATAATCTCTATGCCAGAGAATCGACCACGGCTGCCGGATTGAGTCTGACGCCAAGGCCGATGAAACAGTCACTTCTAGTGCCATACAAATCACAGCAGCAGACAAATCTAATCACCGACCCCTGTCAGACAAGAACAGCGTCCTTACAAATGTGTCAGTCTGTAATGCAAGCGGTAGATATTACCTACTGTTCTGAGGCAGATTCCGCATCACTTATGGCGAGAGAAATGACGCAATATGAGGATAATCATTGCCAGTCTAGTACGACTGGAGTTTCTTTAATGAATGAAACTCAGGCGAACTGTGAGCGAAATACTGCAGAGATTCGTGGTAGAGACATAGACATGATTTCAAAGACTACACTATCTCCACATGTATCATCAAGTGGGGGTCAGCACGCAACCATGAGTTGCGGCGAAGCCAAGTATGTACCAGAACTACATGAACGTGAACAAAAACGTTATGACTTGGAGAATTCATTGCTTGAATCTCAACTTTATCGGTTAGAGGAGGTGACGATGCACCAGCCAGCCATTGGACTGATACATTTGTCGCAAGCAGCACAGTTGTATAGTCAACAAGAACGGGAACAAGAAATGCGTGAAAAGGCTCAAACGCGGATGAACATGGGTCAAAGAGTTTCAACCAAAATTCTTCCTAGGACAGAAGAAGATCATGAATATGTTCGTGATAACGTCGTCATAGCTGCCATTGGTGGTGGTGGCTTACCCAATTCGGTTAAGTCAGAGGAGCAAATGACTAGTTTGGTAGTTATGAACGGACAATGGCAAGGTGGGAAACTTTGCGATGCTATGTTCCAGGCAAGTGATTGGACAACGCCCACGGGGGAAGACGAGCAAATATCGACGAGTTATTCATACGGCAACTGTGGTTCAGTTGGAGAGACACCGTACGGTCCAGGTGGAATGAGTGAACTAAAGGGTGGATTAAGTACAGACAATTTTACTAACGTAAAGAACCAGAGCATAAGAAGTTTCAACACTCGAACCACACTTAGACATGTGCTGGGAGATACAAGAAGTGTTTTAAAATCCGAACCGATGGAGGATGACGGCGACCAGTTACATTCCTCTTCGGCCCCAATCAGTCGCTCAGTATTTGACGATGCGAATCTGATGCAGTCTCAAAGAGCTCATGTGCATGAAGGACTCGGCTCGTCATCTCAAGTAGAGTTTCTGACAAACTCGTGCTCTGTGAGTCGACCTATGTCGAATAGCGCACAGATGAACTCTGTACAACGTTCTCCATCATTAGCAGAGTCTGAGGAACGTCTAATTGTGGTTGATCAGACGGACGAAGAAGAGAGCGTTCTTCAGCGAAACCAATCAAACCATATGAAACAAGACATAACTAGTTCCTCACTCGAGTTGAACTTGACAGGATCTTGTTTAATGCAAGCAACTCCAAGTCATTTAAACAACACAGAGTATGTTTCATCATTTCAGGCAGACAACTTCCGTGAGCTGAAAGCTGCAAAATGCCCGTCTGCAAGACCATCATATATAACACCATCGAAAGCATTCCTCAATCGTTACACCTCAACGTTCCAAGCGATAAAATCAAACGATCCACTGCCAAACACTGGGCTTAATTCACTGTCCAGTTCGCTTCTATTCAACCCTGTACCGTCAGTAAGTCTTGAAGACGACAAAAGTAGATCGACCTTATCTGTTTTGTCCAACTCTCTCTCCTGTTCACCACCCCGAAGCCCTTACACACCCCAACCCCCTGATCTCCTGATGGAAACTAGTCAACGACCATGCGCAAGCGAACTAACTCAGGCAAATGTAGCAAAACCAACGGAAATGCGCAAGCGTAAATTGACTGATTTACAGTATGCATGGACATCAGAGTTGCTGAAGTTTGGTGGACACTTTTCCGGCTACTCGGTTCCCTCCATACCCGTGACTGAAGAAGCATACAATAACCCAGTAAGTGTTAACAATTTCAAATCAAAACAATTCTGAAACCGGAAAACTAAAGCAATTCATTCCGCCCATTAGAAGCAAATGGATAACACACGATGTGCATCAAAAGAATGACTGTTTTCTGAAATAATGAACTGTATCGACTTAGTCCACTAGCAGTTGTACCCCTAACTGACGAAGCTAATTTACTTCACGCTGGGAAACAAATAGGACTCAGTCAGACTCACTTAGGAGCTGGCAAGATTTCTGAAAACGCTGATGTTTAGGCGGGGATTAATCAGTAGTCTAATCGTGTTTGTGTGTGTGTGTGTTAGCATTTACACTGGAGTATGTTAGATTCGGTAAAATGAAACGAATTTTCTACAGTTTCTTACTGTATTTTACCAAGGTGGGATTTGTATGTTTAATTGTAGCCTAATTCTGAAAGTGCATAGAGGCTACATTCGTATCGGTGGTATGCGAACTAGGTAGTAAAATATTCCTTAACAGAGTCGAACGTGCTTTCGTGCCTTGAGTGGCCGTAACACGTCTTTATTATCAAAAAGCTGTTGAATACCGTTTCTGATCTACAATGTGTTGTGCATCTGGCCGTTAACCTCCATCCAGAGTAGCCACCAGACTGAATTATTGTTATTACCACGGCTTTTTGTAGTCTGTATCTTGGTATGGTTGAAGGATTGATCTACAAACTTTTCACACAGAGATCGCACAAGTTCGGTCGCTAGACAGTTGATCTAGTGATTGTATCCTCATATGTGAACAGTTTGGCAATGATATCAGAAGGGTGACCAACAGTGTTGATAGAGTACCCCTAAAACAGAAATATTTAGATTTTTGACTCTATACAACAATCGCATAGACCATGACTTCCATTTAGTCGATTGGAATAACACTACTGATTACTTGTTAGTAGTACTGCACAAACGGTACGCAATACTATGTTAGATGGTAGAGCAGAACAACTAACAATTCATACTAATTAAAGAAAGTTACTTAGAAAATCTAATTCCACACAGAAGAAGATTTAAATGCACTTCACACATACGTATCTAATTTATCAAATATGCCCCACTACTAATCAGTAATGCGATTTCAGTGCTCAACAATGGATTTCGTGGATTTCAGCGTGAACTGCCTAAATCATGCTTAGAGAGTCAATTCCATAGATTATTTGCCAGATTCTGTGCGATACAGTCGGTTGAGTAGATGACCAAGTCCAAACCTGACATTTATGATCTCCTGGCTTGGCTTCGTAGTTTAACTTGCCGAACACTTACCGCATCGAGAGATGCCGCTTCTGTCAGTGGTAGAAATTCGGCCATAAACCAGATTTTCCCCAATTGGGTATCTAATAAATTCTTAAATCTGCCATACTGCTTATTAGTAGTACACTTAACAGTCACAAAACCCTGACTACAGCTAATATGGAAACAAATGGTCCTAAATGAAACCCACAGGTCAGTCTGGAACGTAAGCGATTCTCACAGCTAAGCCCAGTACGAGCAAAAGTGGATGGTCAGGTGTTTTGAATGTCACGCTGAAACGTGTTTGCAGTATACAGAAACGTGTTAGCTCTCAGATCCCCTTGGATTGTCTCCACCTTCATTTAAAGCGTAGTACCAAGCCCCTGGCCAACCAAACATCTATCAGTTTTTCTGTATGTACGGAAAAATTGATATCGAGAAGAAAGAACGCATAAAGCCGTAGCCTAGAAATATGTGTCAAGTTGTCCGAATGGTTTAATATCGCACCAGTGGATATGCTCATTCATCGAGCATAAAGATCTGTGTTTATCATCAAAATACACATCAGGTCGTAAGGTCACTAGTGTATTATTGTTCAATGTCCTTATGAATGCTCTCAACTCAAAGTTTTTTTTATATGCCTTGTCGGTTGACGGACTGATTTCAGTCAGTCTAATGCACTCAATTGCAGGTCGCTCTCAATTCGTGTGTTATGATTTAAACAATGAGTGACGTTCACTTTCCAGATAGTTCTATAAGTTTTCCACTTACTTGCCAGTCGTTTTTTACGTTACTCACTTTTGCGGCTAATGAGTATGTGAAATGAATTCATATCACGAAGTTCACTTTCTGTTTAGCTTATTCAAACAACTCAGGGATTGACTGTTACAAACAGGGAGACAGTAATTTGTCAACGACAGACAGGCAATTTACGATGACAAATCTACAGTTATTGCGTATCATTTGGGAAGAGTTGTGAGTTTCATACATTTATAATTGTGTACAAAAACTCCGTTTTCTTATACATTATTTTACTAGCCACCGAACAGGCCGGAATCTTTACTCAGTCAACTGCAGGACGCCCACAGTCCTACGAACTTTGAAAAATGTTCTGACTCACAGTCAACAGAACAACATTTCGTTAACTCAGAGCGTACCAGCCCTATACCTCAGGAAACAATCCCTTATCATTCACGCAGAATGAGAAAAGCATACATTCATACCACAGACTATTCGGCCCGAATAGTCAGTCCACAGCCAGCCAATGATTGTTCGAATTTAGAAGAATCCTACCTCTGTGGAAGTAACGTACCAGTTCATGCCATGACTACGAACGGAATATGTAGGCTAACCCCTAGACGATCTCATTCAGTTCATCCGAATATAACTATGGACTGTTTAGCACATAGATCAGTCATCGCGCAGACAACGCAAGCCAGCCGTCAGGATAAACGGGGCGTGGAAGTGGAATCACGTGATCATGTGTTTCCAGACACACCGAGCTTAAGCCGTGCGGTGGAAGACGCACTGATAGTCTCGGAAACGAATGAACAGACTAATGTTCACAACATCCTAGCTGATCAAGAACAGACTAGTCTAGTACAATATAGACCCACCAGATTATCCTCATTCTTGGCCAACTCACAGACACCGGGATCAACACAGTCCAACGTTCAACGATTTCTGACCGGTGATTCACTTTCGTCGCAAAAGCTGGAACCTGAGAGTGCTTTGGTTAACAATCCGATGCAAGCGTGTCTGATCAATCCACAAGACATAGCTGATACAGTAACGGACGTGATCTGCGCTCATTTGGCCTCTCGAGGGGCTATGTCACTCGATTTGTACATTGACCGTGTGACCAAGGCGGCGAAACACTTGTGTTTATGTAAACGTCGAGTAAGTCGCCGTAATGACAATGAAGTGGTCCATACTCTTTGCAACTTATTTCGATTTGAAACATCGAGTCCTTTCTAGCCATTTAAATAGAATAGTCAGAAGACAAAAATTACGATATTAATTCATTTCGCACACTCTCGTCAGTCGTTAACCTGTGACTAGCATGAAAATGAAACCAACAGGACTTAAATGAACCGATTAGAAGCATAAATCGGTTGAGAGTTGCACTGACTAACCCGTCAATGAGTAACACTCAACGAGGACGACACGCCTCTTTATCCATTGCAAGGCACTTTTCGACTACAGGTCACAATGTCAATATAACATCTTCGTTTAAGGTTTTGAAGAACGCTCACAGCTCATAAATTCTCAAGTATATTGAAGCGTTGTTTTTCAGCTGTCGACAGCCGGTCTTATGTATACAAAACAGCCATGGATTTGGCCGTGAGTACCAATCACGATCAGCCCGATGTGTATTTTTAATCGTTTCACTTAAGTCTTGTTGGTTTTGTTTTCATGTTAGTCATACGTTTACGACTGACGAGAGTGTGCGAAATGAATTCAAATTGTAATTTTGTCTTCTGACTATTTCATTTCGATTTGACAATATCGCAGCTCGACTCACATCCAAAGTTATCTAAACGAACTTCTATGTTGGTCTTATAGATGTGATTTGTCTCCTAACAGGTGATGATGGCGACGAACCGATTAGTACGTTCCTATTTGTCTACCGGGAACCACCCACAGAAAACCTAACTCTGCTTGTTCTAATTGAATGGTGGACTGAGTTACAGTGGCAATAAAGAGAATTGATGCGTTTTATTTGACTAGTGGGAGACAAAAGGTTCACTAGTATATAGTCTTGATTTCATTTGGGTTCATATTAATGAGTAGGTAAATACAAATTACCGCACCTTACAACTACACAGCTTGAGTTAATTTCCATCTAGGTCTAGATCGACTGAGAAGGAAATTGAGGATGGAACACCAGTGACAACTGTCTAAACGGCTTGAATTTAGACTGGTAAATGAGTTTGAGTGTCTTACTGCAGAAATACTGACGATTGACGAGGAAAATTGTAGAGCAATCCAACGGTAAAAGCGTGTTCACCAGAACCGGTGGTGTGATAAACGGTAGCTTCGGTGGCCCACAGATTACGCTTCGGTAAGGAATTCGCTATAATACAGCCCATTGTCGACTGCAAAAAGTTCACAATCGTATTATCGCTACCATATTTCGACGTTGCCTACTGTTACGTGGCTCTCCATGAACTCCAAACCATGACTCTAGCGCAAAACAGAGGTTTATTATAATCAAAATTCTAGTCTATTGATAACCTCATTCGCCCATCTCCAGTGAATGGCGTGCCATTCATTTTGTGTATGTAATGTTGATTTTTGATCCAATGATGTTGATCGGTTTCTCGTTTGCTTCCCGTGTACTAATTTTCTGCGTGATGTTGCTCCTCGTGTTCTAACACCTCAATCGATACATATCGTACGAGTATCGACAAGTATGTCTAGATTTGGTGATTGGCCTGAAGTTGTGTCTGTTCGAGCCAATAATCAGCATCAGTTGACATTATGTCTACTACACGGAACATTCCGTTCACCTTTGTTTGGAGTGACGCCCGATAAAATGAGGGCAAGAATATATTAGTTAAAAAATTGTTTCTGTGTGAATCAAATCAGCGATACTAATAGAAAGCATATGTTGTGAAATGCATACTTCCCATCATGGTTCTTGTCATTGGTACACACAAAACTGAAAATGATCACAGAGGGCTGCACATAACGGCAATGAATAAAAATGGGGTGGTGTTAACAGCAAGCATTGTTCAGAGCCACCATTAAATAACTACCACTCAACAAGGTTTGGTCGCGCAAGCAGTGTTGTGATTCACCCTTATGTACTGGCAGTCATGCACCCCGTTGTGTTCATCAGCAGAAGACCGTTCTATCCTTACTGACAAACCCTTTCGTACTGTCTCATGACTGGAATGGTACCCACAGGACGCCTCAACCAATGAACGTCATGAAGTTATCATAGTGTTACGCTCGGCTTTATGGAACCTCGGCATCCACGCGTAGTACCACACACCAAAACGGGCGTAATGAGTAAACGGTATATGCGGTCGTCTGTAAATTCTTAGCCTGCGGATCAGACGTTTAACATAATTATTCTCTCTTCTCACCAGAACAGTACTGATAGGGTGGTGCAGCTTGTATATTAAATCAAATAATCATATCCTAATACTCAGGCCCAGTCGTTTATGGATATTGACCTGAATGTTCAATCGTTTGCAGAGGGTCTGATCGACGAATGAAATCCCTAAGTGAATCAGCCACAAACCTCCCTTGAAAACGTAAATTGTACTCACGTGTGAATAATGTCTACCTGACAACAACCCATATCCCCATTTGCGCATTAGTCGTTAAGGTGACGTATTTGGTGACTAGTAATTGCGTGTAGATGTCATCCGTCATCGGCGAACAATTAAACTGTGCAATTTCTAATTATCTGAAAACAGACAGTGCGAATTGCGGACGAAGTGTCTGGTGGTTATGCGGTTAACAGTTCGTAGACAGCGCACTTCAAAGTGTACTTTCCAGATACCTTCCTCTAAAAATGCAACTGATGCATTTACTGTCTTCTATCTTCAGATAACCCTGAAAGTTATTGACTTCAACACACTGTTCTTGTTAATCCTCCTAGGATTCGAACGATTTTCAATCGGATTCCCTGTTCAACCCCACCCTCATTTGGTCTCGAATGATGCAACACTTCGATATGCACGCACATCAGGTGATCCATTTTGCTCGTGCGGTTCCCGGATTCCGTGACCTGTCTAGACTTGATATGAAAACTCTAGTCCAGGAGTCTATGTATCCGATCGTTCTGATTCAACTATCCAGGGATTTCCAGTTCTCTACTATGGAATACAATTACTTCAACTTTACGCCACATGAACGGGAAATTATTCTGGAAGCGTTTCCCGCTTTTCGACCGATTGCAGATCATGTGCGATTAGCGGGGAATGTACTGAAACCATTGGCCTTAGACGATACGGAGACAGCCTTGTATTGTACAGTCCAGTTGTTTCATGGAGGTGAGTAATCCTGTGTGTATGCTTGGAAAAAACTGCAATAAAACTTTCTTTCGAATCTACCCTGAATAAATTCAATTTAAGGTACTGACATATGTAGCTGCACAGATGTGCTGATTGGTTCGGATCAAGGGCAAATCCAGTTGAACCATGTTCGACCGGAAATCAATACATTGGGAATAACCTAAAAGATAGCGATTACTATGTTTATTAAGGACGTTTCACTTCTGGTGTAGAAGCGTTTATTACGAGGTATGAACTAACTACATATTCGAGGGATACTTAGGGCTGGCAGGAAGTAAGGAAGTGAACAAATCTGACACTAAACCGGTCACAGGTAGAGTTCAACCTGATAGAGAGTACTAACCTTATCTGGTTTCTGCATTTTATGTTGACTGGGTTCACAAATCCTTTACCTGTTAGGAAGAACTGTAAATGCGTTTATAAGACCAAATGCGGAGGTTGTTTGCAGATGTATATGGGGCAGACTGCATAATGTCTTGAAACTAGAATACGTGAACCTCAAAGAGAGGCTACTAAACCGCCTCGAAATGAGGTCGACTACTGTTAGGTCATGGTCAAGGGTATCGCAGTCGCTGGCCACGTGTAGGACACAGATCGTGCAACTGCTTTGGAAAATATAGAAGTGGATTTGGGTGCATAATTGCTCAAGGGCAGTTAGTTGCAAGGACTATCCAAGTTGAAAAGAATAAACACGTTTTGAACACGACCGCTGGCTCTGATTTCTCTGTCAGTCGAACTTGTATCGACCAAGTTGACGATAGTGATGACTGACTGAAATGAACCATTTGCCAGACAAGATATCCCCTCTCCCTCTCCAAAAATCAGTCTACTCCTTGATGCACCTATATGACGAAATATGTTAGTCTTACTTTCGTTGTGTTCTTCACCCGCCGTCACACTAAGGGAATCAAACGGTCGAAGATTTTAGCACCCCTATCAGTGTAGATATGGCGTGGTATTCGTTGCATTCAGATTTGTATGGTTACCAACGTTCCCTCAGCTTTAAATAATCCCAAAATATACAGTTAGCTCACATGGACTGAAGAAGCTTCTCCAATGGAAGTGAAAAACCAACAAGTATGCACAATGATCGACTACTTACAAGTTGCCGTGACAATAAAATCAAGCTTTATGTTCAACAGAACTAGATGGTCAGGATCTACAGACAGAATTAAAGACTGACGGTTTCGAATCAGTCATATAACTGCTATAAGTCTTGGTTTTTTGTCTAATTAACTGCTACTTAGCCTGGGAGCAATACTATAGAGTACCGCAACATATCACCTGGAGTGAATCGTATTTATTCAGACTCACAAAAAGTGGGAATCTAAACATTTCTGAGACAGTACCATATCTTTAGCGTCTTACTTATTTACCACTTAAGAATGTTGTGTTTTACTGAAGCCAGTAGAAACAAAAAGACAGGTCATACAGCCGTTTCAATGAAGGCATCCCCTTAATCGTAAACATTGAGGTGGCTTCAAATCTGCATGGCTTGCCCAAGCACCTGTCCTACTGCAATCTACAATCGACCTGGTTTTGTTAACTTCAAAACCAATCCTTAAAAAACGTTCAGATTCTGTTAAGTAAAATGTTCTAACACGCGACATCTGGAATTTGGGTAGATTTATGAATTCAGTTTGTTGCTGGTTCACTGGCTAACACAGACACTATGGAAAGCTAATGAAGACAACACGGGAGGTGATCATCAGACGAACATTGGGACATTTGACAGCCCTGGACCTGGTCGGCGACTAATCATATTTCACGAGCGTGTTGGTTTATTTGTTGGATCTATTGACAGTAATCCTAAACGTTGTGTGCTGGTATGTCTCGACCATGTTCATTTCAATGGTTTATCGATTAACTTGGATATGCTTAGATATCTGGTTATTATCACTACACCCTTCAAAGTATATTACTGTCACATCAGCTACTACAGAACTGTATGTTGAGTGCTGATTGAGCAGACTGTGACAATATCGATCGTTTGTCTGTTCAGCTATCGGGTCATGCACGTCAGTGTAAGGGACGAAGGCGATCCGACTTGAGAACATATCGAAATTGTGAAGTTTTTCAGATTCACATAAGGACAGTTTTTTCATGCTTCCTGTGATTGAAACGTTGAAATACAGCCCGTGACGTTATAATAGAGCTACTAGGGCAACTTATGTTGTGGGAAGTTTACGTTCAGCTTCTAATAATCAGAAGAACTGTACGCTTTTAAGGAAATTGTCGAATATTGCACACTCTTCTATCTGGTCCTGCAATATACAGAGCATATGATACAAGCAGAAGCTACTGTGAATTTTATTCTCCGAAGCAACCCAAAACAGATGGGCTGGGGAAATACACTTAGTTTGGCTGTATTTTAATGGGAGTTGGTTGTTTTCAATCATCCTGAAGCAGAATACAACACCAAATAAATTCAGTGGGAAGCTCCAAGTTATGCAGTCGGTCAGCAAGTATTTCTTGGTGAAGGTGTGCTATTTGTTAAGTGCATGGCAGGTGATTTTCTGATGCAGATACGCTAAAGCTCGAGTGGCTTGCATAGTCAGAGTCTAAGAGGATGATTTAGTAACAGGATTATCTGTAACCTATGTGTTGGCTCATGAATGTTCTATTCTGATCATATCTACACACACAGCTGAAGTGTATGGGTCAAAGCAACAGGGTTGATAAAGAACAGGTTCATGAATTGTGACAAATTACGTAATCAACTGTACGAAAAATGTACTTGTGTTACTACCAAAAACCAATGATTCGTAACTTATACTGAGATTCTACACTCCAAACCAAACACTTCACCGTCCAATTAAACAAATGTTTACTTTGGAGGAGATTCAATTGCGAAAAATCAGGACTTCGGGTGGACTCGAACCAGCGACAGAAACAGCATGTCCAAACGCGGCTAATGCTTTTACCGCGATTGGATGTCTTCTAAGTTACAAAATCTGCCGAACTACTTATCAGCAATACAATATCAATGCTTTCCGGTGGCGTTGGTGGACTCCGACGTGGACTGATTGAGAAATCCTGCTTGGGAAGTCAACCAGCTGGATCATTTGGTGGATTCCATATGACACAGTTGGTTGTGTGGGTAACTAGATCCAAATGTAAAATTTCCGAGCTTCCGCAGTGGCTCCGTAGCTCACCTGGTAGAGCATTTGCCGCGTTTGGGCATGCTGTTTCTGTCGCTGATTCGAGTCTACCCGAAGTCCCGATTTTTCATAATTGACTCTCTTCTAAATTTAAAACATTGCGTTCCCTTCATCCATTTAGTCAAAACAGAGAGAAGACATATATCGCGAGATGTTACCATTTCGATTTACTCTCATCAGTAGCCAACGTAAAGCTAGCAAATTTTATACAAACTGCGTATAGCAACAACAATTGAACGAACCAACCAATTGTTGTTGCCATACGCAGTTTGTATAAAATTTGCTAGCTTTACGTTGGCGACTGATAAGAGTAAATCGAAATGGTAACATCTCGCGATATATGCCTTCTCTCTTCTAAATTGTCAAATTTGCCAAACCATTTATCAATAATACAACTGTTCACTTGGTTCACATTCACCCAACCGAAAAGTAGGACAGATGGTTTAAGTGTATTGATTATGGTGAACCAAAGTGGAGCAGACTGTAGCAATGCTCCAAAAGCAACATCGTCCGAAGTTTCTGATCAACAACATCAAAAACATGTATGATAATCCTGATAGTATCACCGAATGGAATGCGTGGCAAACATATTAACGATCTCACTCCTTAGCTTCATCAACGTTTTATGTTAAATCAACTGGACTTTGTCGGTCTTCTTTACCTCATTTCACTGACAGCATAGGAAAGATGTAACTGTTGAACAGAATTGATACTTTTCTCATCATAAACCAAAAAACTTTGTATCAGCTATCACAAGATAATGATATCAAGCAAGACTCAATTAAACAACTGGGTGAATACTTAATCAATGATGCACTCTAAGGGACTTGCCTGCTCTTGGTCCTATATTCATCTACCTAACTGGAAGGTGATCACCAGAAAGAACCGTGCGTTTCGTATATGGAGGTTACTTCGTTCTTGGTGTTACATTCTCTTCCACTTCTGACTCAACTCCATCGTATAACAGTTTGTATGCCATGAGTTAGTGAAAAAATTATCGTTACCTGTCTACAAATGTCTCAGAATATGAGAATGCATTGTAGTCACTTGTCAACGACAGATGTCATCAAAAACCTTCGAAACAATATACAGACTGATCTACCCAAATTGTTCATTCCCAGACAGTTATCTCTTAATTACTTTGGAGTTGTTTTAAGTCACACTGAGCACTAGTTTCCCGGTTTAGGTTCACAGATTGTTACAGAAGAGAGAAAAATCTCTGCTCGTGCGTTCCTGTTTCTCTCTTAGTTGGTGAAAAATTGCGTCGCACAGCGTATAGGTTTAAAAAATAGGAATGAATAGAAGTAAATAAAAGAAAACTTCAGTAAAGCAGCAGAAGTGAAAACATATCAGCAACGAACACTGAAATACACTGGAGCTACGTTCGGTTCCTACCTGATCTGTGGGGTTGGGCTAGTTTGTGCAATAAGATTGGATTGAAGTGGTTTCCTGACTGAAGGAAGTTGAGCCAATCGGAGCTCACACAAAAGCTGCTGTTGAAACGCACAACCAGGCTGCATAAGGCAAAGTATTGTGAACGTGACAGCGAACGGACTAATCAAAACGCTTATCGCCCAATAGCAAACGTAAACAACTGTTGTTTCTTTATAAAAAGCGCACTGTTTGCTAATAAACTGAGAATACTTACTGTTCTGTTTTTTTTTCGACTTGTTAACTGAGTACGTGATAGAAAGATGGCTGGGAAACATGTAACAGTGATCATTGCACAAAATTCAAAAGATTGGTTTTATAGGCGAATTTTTTTGAGAGCCCTTTCCGTTTCCAATGACCTTATCTCAGAAAATTTTGCCACACATACCTCCTCACAAGTTACCCTATTCGCTTGCAGCTTTCCCTCATTTAAACAGAAAATCTCAAACGCCAAGCCAGTTCCATTAAATTTCTGGTTCTATACACTGGAATAAGAGGTACATATTTTTTTCATCGTTATTAATGTACTCCATATGAAAAATGTAAGTTTTCCGAAGGACCCCGTTACAATGGCAATCTTCTATCATTCCGCAACCCAGTCTAACCTTTATTCGACCTTGTAATACAGGCTGTTGTATGTTCACACCCAGGAACACAAATATTCAATGATCTTTCATCTAGTCAAATTTCAGCTGGTTGTGAATCTACCTCTATAGAGCTGATCGAGAGACTGAGTGTGTGTGACAATGTTGTTCGTGCATCGCTAAATTTGAAATCATAAAATTTCATTCATACTTTAATCATTAATATGCATCTAAAATAGGGTTAGTGAATATGTGATGGTGTTGTTTGGTGAAATTCCATTTCTCAAGCTTACAGAACAAATTGTTGACCTGAGGCGGAAACAGTTTTCCAAATAAATTATATCGGTATGTGCCATAGTGCGCAGATAAGCGGAAGTTTCAACATAGCCTGTCGAATAAAACTGCACAGTCTGCTGTTAGATTCAGCGGGCGAATACTGGAACTCTTCAAGGAATCAAGAACTACTTGGTAGCTCATCTGTAGAGTAGATTAACCGTGGTGTGATGTAAAGAACATTTAGCGGACAAATGTCCATGATAACTTAAGGTTTAACACCCAGATATACGAACCAAGTGAACATCTAACGGCAGACAAAGTAATACAAGAACGGTCAAAAGGAAAGATACAATTGTGGAGTCCGGGGCCTATCTTTGTTAAAAGTTGGGGAAAAGGTTTGTATGCAGGATGTCCACAATCATTCTAATCGGTGGCTTGAGTGGATTGTTGTTATGCGTCGTGGATACAAACGACGCCGAAGTCGATAGGGTGAATGAACAAAGAAGTGGAGTCCATTCACGAAGTAGGTATACTCAGTTGGATAGAATCCTTAACACATGATGAACAGCCTGTTAGAACCAACAGTGGATGTCTCCGGTCAAGACAGAGAAAGATATGACGGAACAAGATACAAGCAGAATAGCTAACCTTCGGAAAAGGTTGGTTATTGTTCAGTGAACAGTTCTATGGGAATGTTGATTGATATATCAATAATCCGCGTGTGTGTCTGACATATTTAGCCACCGTATTGGTGGCCTCCTTCGCGAACGGAGTTTTGACCATGGTCGGTTCTAATGATTTATTGGTTTTAATGCAAACGATTTTTTCCATAAAAAGAGCAAACTGATAGCCAATCGCATTAAGTAATATCAGATAGTCATATCTAACAGTTCAGTCACATGGCCTTATGAATAATACTCAGTTTGTGTAGATATTGTACGAACCTGACCCGTGATAATCAATCTCGGGACCACAGGCTGGTCTGTTGAGCATATATACTCCTCAAGATAGATGCAATACACTTGAAACGTTGTTCACATGCATAGGGGCACTGTCTTACTGGGAAGTGAGACAAATTGGCACATGCGACACAATAATTAGTAACAGAAATCTCCACAAAGTTTTGATGTAACAAACCTAATTTTGTCTATCATTTGGCACAACCAATTTACTTGCGTCCCTAATACATTCTGAAGCGTCCGTAATCGTTCATCATTGGGCTGCCGCCTAAAGTAAAACGCCTCTTTTCTGTGAACAAAACCGTACTATATTAATACAGCGAAGCTGTCCTGATTAAATTTCTACTCTTCGCCAATATCTGAAATTCCCACTGAGATATCTTGCGTAATTTCCCAGCCTTCTGTGATAAATGTCATTGGTTATTGTGTGTCGGAATGTACAGAACAAAGGTAATTTTACTGTCCAAGAATTCGTTGTTGTATTATACACCAACCGGATGACTCTGTGATGGCCTCATTTAACCACAGTAGACGTTATTCCACTACGGCAGTTACTTACACTTGGAGACGGGTTTTTCATGAAACTACAGAAGGGACACATTGATCTCCGAAGTCCCGTAGGCAGAACTTCATTTGCTTGAATGTCAAAATCTTTTATTTTCAGGTAAAAAAAATTACTGACTGTCAAATCCTTCGTTGGGTGAACAAAGTCTTGTTTAGTCGATTGTCTCACCTAAACAACAACAGTCGAACAGACACTACTGATCTGTCAGACCGAACTTAAGGTACTATTGCGCGTACCTTCTTTCCCGGACGATAATTGTTCGTGGTAGTATTCCCTCGTGCTTTAAACTCTGATGCTACTCAGAATTCAGTACGTTTTATTACGGGGATCAAAGTAGTACAGCTATGTGAGTGGTTGTGTGGTCACGATACAACCAGCTTCACAATCCTCATGATTAGTTCGAAAGTAACAAACGGTTCCTAACAAATATGCGGTATGGTTTCGGATAGTGACGTCATTTAGTCAACCATTAAGGCGGCCGAGTTGCAATTTAATGTTGAGAAATCAGTTATGAAATGTTAGAACCATTCTACACCATCGATGAGCTCTTACAACGTCACAACTTGATTTCAGCGATTACTTTAGAAATGGTTCAACCGAAAAGTCCATCCGAATAGTGAAAGTTAATATCGGATGTAAGTGCCAATCCGCGAATCGATTGACTCTGTTCAAATAATGTTCAGGGAACCGGTGGCCGATTAAGTAAGAGCATTAACTTGTAACATGGAGGTAGACTACATGATGAAACGGAGGGACATTAACACCATATTATCTTAATGCTTTTCATCCATTCCGACTGCTCTGGCAAGTTAATTTTTGGGTTTACACAGATGTGATATTCGCAGTATGTCACAAACAATATCACAGGGGCTGGATACTGTCAAGCAGTCCAAACGTGAGCAGGAGAAAACGCAGCAACCGATCTCTAACCTGTAGCCGCGACTGTAAGTTGAACGTTTTTAGAACTGGGCCAAAGCGAGTTTATAAAATCTTCTACCTTACACACCGTGAGATGTTTATTACCATATGAGTTGCACAGTTTCAGTTACTCAAACCTAGACAAGAACAGTTGCAGCAATCAGGCATGAACCTCCAACAGTGTGATTGATAATTGAGCGTCATTACCACGGTGCTGGAATAAACGTACTGATATACATTATCCACTAAAATGTTACGTCATCAACATTATTATCTCTCTTTACAGGAGGCGAACATTTTGATGAACCGGCCAAAATTGAAACCATGTACAAACAGGCCGTCGCTGCGTTGAGAAAATATGAACAGAGTAAGAGTCTGCAAGTGTGTGTTATCATTTTCAACGACCGTTGGTTCCCACATGTTTGGACAGGCCCAAAAGGAAGTTGTATTGAAGGCAATCGATTCAGAATGGTATTTCTGAATAGTCGGTCTTTGAGTTTTTGGAACTATTTCTATGGATCACATCAACTAGACAGGAACAAAAAAAGCGTTCGGTATAGATACAAGGCCAACCATCATATGAATCCATATCCTCAAACACAGTATGGATAAGGAATGAAAATAGTCAATTATTAACAATACCCTCAGCATACGGTCAACTCATCACTTGTAGGGAAAACAGATGACTTCTGATAACGGTAAAATTGAAAATCTTTTCTCTTACTCATGCCCTGGTAACTTTTGACATTTGTTTACAGCACGACTATTTATAACTCATATTAGGACTTTATTCGATATAACGTATATGTAAACTCCTTGACGGAGAGAAAGAATGGATTAGGCAGAAGTGGTGTCAGATGGAGAGAAACAGTTTGGGCAAATAAATCAAGACTCAACTTACATCATCCTGATAGAAGACTCGAGATACAGAAGCGTTCGTAATGGTTATTTTAAGTCGATCATCTTTACAGAAACATTTGAAACTCCCAGGTTTTTCCAGGCACGCTTATCAAGAACACTGTTTCAGTGTCAAAATTCAATGCAGATTTTTAATCAAACTCTACTCTCCCTCCTGCATCTACGCCTTGTTAAAGTTGACTGTGTTTGTCCGCTATTGCCACTGCACAAAGTTAAAAATGTACCGAAAAGTAAGAATTATTCGATTTTGTTCAACATGAGTCGCATAAGTAACACAAAATGTAACAACGAGTGAGTCATGTTACGCGTGTCTGATGAACTGACCGTGTCAATCCGAATATACTTTGAGAAAGATCGACCAACTGCATTCCTTATCAGTGTTTGGAAGCGTGACTGACGTGATGTCAGTGGCGCAGTGATCAACACAGTTGTCTCACGAAAGAGTGACCGGAGGTTAAATCGTGCCAGCGACTGAGATATGCACCGATTATCAACTATGACAAGAGAGAGGTCAAAGAATAGCGTCTCTTTTTGAACGGTGTTGGCCGAAAAGTCTGTGAAGAATGCCAGAGCAGCGGTCATTTGTGAGTAATGCACGGCTTCGGCCAACCAGAATCCTATAATACTTGACAGTAACCAAAATACCGTGCAACAGGCTTAATGATTTCTGCGATTTCAACTTGGAGAGGTCCTAGGTGAGGGGTCAAAGATTGAAGTTAACGGGACAATTACTGTCTCCTATCGAGATGGTTAGGCAACATGAGCATTTCACCTAAGCGATAGTTTACTGGTGCCTAATGTGAGGTCAATGGCACGGTGGTCAACACGGTTGCCTCATGAAAGCGTGGTCGGAGTTCTAGTCCCGGCAGTGGCAAGGATGTGCACTAGTGACAATCAGTGTATGAGGGTGGACATGAGCACACCTGCCGTACATAACTAACAGCAGTACGTCTCGACTACAAGCTTCGTTAAGCTGATCGATGTGCACGTTTGCGATCAATAAGGTAGCAGGGTATGTTGGCCGAGTTTAATACATATATTAACACAATTAAACCATTGTAAAAATTTCACGTACGCTTTATAAAGTCCCAGCTCAACGGTCTGAGACAAGAGGTATTCACTCAATAACTCAGTAAACGAAGGCAGCCATTGGTAAATTGCAGGCAGCGCTCATCTTAGAGGGTGTAGCTTTGTACACAACTGGCCTCTAGTTGGAGTCTCTAGAAGAGACAGTGTGAATATTACATACACCGTCTTGTCACCGTGATATTAATCGTTTGAATCAAACGGAATTAATCTCTAAACTGATTCTGTTTTTCCTTTCAACGGTTATATGATCGCCAACCATCACAGTGCAAGTATTGTTGTTAATGAAACTTATGGAACGTATTTTTCTGCTTATAGTAAATTTCGGATCAGACGACCGTGCGCAAAGCATACTTACAGTCACTTCAATTCTTGCCGAAATGAACAGAGAGCATCGATCAATTGTCAGACGTTTGAAAAGAGAACAAAAACACCTAGTATTCCCGGATCTTTACCTGCAAATGTTCCAGTTGAATGACACTATAGATGAGCGAGATGACCGCGATTGTCTACAACTACCCACATCAGGCCCAGCACTTGAAGGGGAAAGTGAGCAGTCTATGATGAATCCCCGAGAGAATTAAGTTTTCTATGCTCTATCCCATTCGATTTCATTGTATGTATACACGATAATTCGTTGGCACGGAATGCTAAATCCCCTCTCTTTTTTTAATCCACGCGCCAGTCAATACCGGTTCAATATTGGTTGTCTCAGTGGACTTATCTTCTTAGTCTTTTCGACATACTTTCATTTGGATTTTCTTTTTGTTTTTGTTTTCTATAACCAATGTAGAACAGGTTCCTCAGAGCCACTAAGCACTTCTCGTGGTTTTTGTATTTTGGCTACACGTCCACTTTCCGAGCTCTAGCCGAAACTAACCAAACAAGCCCTAGCCATCTAATCAGTCCGTATTTCCCACCTTCTTCCCACACCTCAACAGCAACAAGACATCCCTAATCATTATTTTAACTGATGTCGTCCAAGTCAATTGTCGACTCTCAGTTTGTATCACACGTTTGTTTCACAAGTTTCAAGCAATCGATCGGTTGAGCTTGTACCTCCGCTTTCTTTGATAATCTTATGGACAGTGCGCTATTGTGGTCTCGTTTTTCTTATGTGTTGTACAACTACTATGCGTCATTGTTGCTACTGCTATTACTTCCACCAATACACTGATGTTGGGGTCAACAATTTGTAGATGTCCAACCAATGGAAAGCATCATTTTTTTCATTCCCGTAAAGTCGAACTGGTTTCTATCCTCTTTCAGCATTTGCTCCCTCCTCATTTTCTTCAACATCTACAACCTCAGCGCTAAATGTCAAGAACAATCAGGGATTTCGTTCACTACCTGCAAGTCAAGCATACGATCCGCTTTTGTCTATTGATCCTACGTTGCATTTACTGTCCAGCTTCAACATCGTCTGGGCCAGTCGGATCAACCATGCTGTTAGAGAAGTTGACAAGTTCCAATGTGCTTTTCTCACTTCTAACAAATATCGATGGAAATTGATTCACACATTCATTTCTCCAATTCGAATATGAGAAAAGTTTCACAGTGGCTCCGTTGTTTTTCTCACATGAACTTAGTCATTCCAAAGTTACGTTCTTAATCAGCAGTTTCGATCGATCCAGGCGTATTCGTAAAGTGGTCAAAATGCAAACGCAATCGATGGCATCGGCATGAAGCAATTCCTCACAGATAGCACATCACCTACAGAAAAGGTATATAACTTCTCCGGTTGTTACAGTAGTGAATATTCGAATCAAATGTGGTCTATTCGGCCCTAACGCGAGATTGAGAGACGATACCCATTCAGATGCCAATGATTCGCAAAATGTATTCCGATTATGTGGCCGAAGGCAAATTGAACGGTTCATTGGAAATTTATAGACCAAAGGGATCTGAAACGGTTTACAAAGAAAAAGGAAATCGAAAAAATTGTTTCGGAAGGTAGGCAATGGAAAAAATGAGGGCGAGAAAATCAAAGGACAACGAACAGAATAGGAACTGCACATTAAGCATGCAAGCGCATTGCAGTAGACAACAGCTAGTTATGATCAACAACGAGAATTGGAGAGTATCTCCATTCTACCGCATTAATGTTGATGATCAAATTATATGAAACTTCTGTTTGGTGTCTATATCTGGAATCAGCTGTCGATGACGCAGTCAAGGCAATCTTTAGTAGATTGTCCCAGATTGAACACATTCGGAAGCTAAGTGTTTTCTGCAAGTCAAACGGTTCATATGAGGTTATCTCTGAGATGTCTACTTTCCCTAAAAACAAGTATATTCCGTAAGCCTTCTTCGATATGCTGAAGTTTGCGCACCCTATCTGGATAGGGTGAAAAACAATGTCGTAACATGTTCTGTAGCTCTACGTTATACTTTCTCAATAAGAATGTCATTCACGACGACGCGCTGACGAAAGTCAAAACGAAACCGTTCAAACCTAGCAAGTTATCTATCGCACTTTAGAATACTACTGGACCATGAGCAAAAACTTGACGTTTGATCCCATATTCATAATGAAAATAACAGAACTCCATCGATATCACATAACAGCTATCAATGAACAGCAATAGATTGGCAGCCAACATGGTCACCGTAAAAGCAGATATGACTGGAGTAAATCTCCCAGTCAGACAACAATATGCGCCATCAGTGAGATGTAACAAGAGTGAAATTTCAGTCCATAAGCGAACACGTCGTAATTTGGCTATTCCTGATCGGCATTAGTCTATAGATATTTCGTAGTTAACCAACAATAGTCATCACGTAAGACAACAGCATACAGGCTAAGCCTGAGTTGTATCACGAATTGACCAATCGAAGTGCGTACATCCCGCGCAACGCGTTAGTGCGTCCAATCGGAATGTGGACGCTCTTGCCCTCAATAAGCATGTTTAATCCCACACAGTGGTGACAACAGTTGATAAGACAAAGATGAATCATTTTACACACACACGATGAGCTTACTATGACAGCTTAATTTAACGTTGAGGCGAACCTGAACGACTTATCAATCAATTTTTTCAATCGTGTTGGTTGCATGGTACGTGAATTCAATGGAAAAGAATAACGCAGATCTCAAGTTACCGAAAAGAAACACGTACGGACCAGCTCCTTGGTTTTCCCAGCAACTTCCCGGTGTACTGTAAATGGAGCGATATTTGAATCGCGTATAAGAGAGTTTGAACATATTACAGTGCCACCGAGTTCCGGAGAAATGAAGATAAGTAACTGTTTAATTCGTTCAAAAATACCCATTGAAATCATGAGACCGGCAAAGTAGCGAACAAGACTTGTTTTGTGTTTGCCGAGACCATTAGAATCCGATTGCGCAACCCTGACCTCTGCGGTCAGAAAAAGTTCGTACGGACGCTTAATCTCCCCTGGCCCACAATCAATCAAGCCCATGATTTGGAACAGCGATTGCGTAACTGATAACAAACACACCATCCATAACCTCTATCAACCGTTCTTCTGACTGAGCCTAGTTACTATTTCTCATATTTATTGCGTTGTAATTAGCCTGATGATCAAACACAGAAAACAAGACTTGTTCGTTACCTTGTCGTTTTCATAAGTAACTGTATCAAGTGGGTCTTTGCAACGGATATTCACAAAGTTTCGTCAGACGGAGAGAGAGAACAAAACGGACATATAAAAACCGAATAACAAATGACCGTAGAACTACTGTGACCACAAGGTATCATACCAGCACGCAAACCGACGGTGACTGTGATCACGCAAAACCGAGGGAACAACACGAACACGCCGATAAAAGATACGTTGTATGCAAAATCTGAGGGAATAATTTTGTCGGCCAGACCGGATGAAAATTATCTACACGACCATACGAAAACGAACCAGCTATCGAGAATCACGATCAACTGAATCTAACTTGCGACTGCAAAGATCAAACATTCAACCTTAGCACTGCGGTAATCTGTATTCGCACAGAAACCAAACACGCGAGATTTCTTCAAGCCCAGCACCCATCAACCAGTTCAATAAATAAACCGGGATTTGAACAAAATCTATGAACTAAGCGCTTGAGGAGGTGCGAATAAAGTCGAACCAAGCGGCAGTACACTGAAACGAATAGGACGGATAGTCAAGGCTGAACAATGGATAACCAACCACATCAAGGTCCAAAAACGAATAAATGAACAATCTAGTCACACGACTACGACTAAATCAAATCCTATGGGGAAATTCAACAGCAACAAGAAGTGATCTATCAGACTCCGGGTTGAAAGCTCAAAATCCGTGGGAGGTGACCAAGCGGATCAAAAGTTCAGAACCTAAAGGGAACAGACAACCGTAATTCAGAACAAAAAGAACAAGGGACCAAACAGATCACTCCATTTTTGTAAATAAGAGCACACTCAAACACTTACGCACTAATAATGATACCCCGTTCAGTGAAGCCTTTTTCAAACTGACAAACTCGGTGAACAAGTGAACGCCTAAGCCAGTAAGCTAAACCGTTATTATAAGGGGAGGTTGTCCACATGACTGTAAAGTATCAGTGGAATGGTGATCGACAAATTTGTCTCACAAGTACAAGACAAAACTAAAATATCAGTCCAGATGAAGACGTACATTGCTGATTACTTTCCGATACAGTGAAAGCGATCAATTGTGGATGTTCAACATGAAATTAACCAAATCCCAGACTACTCATCAGTAAACAGAAACTGTTTTACTTTATATAATGTGCCTCTTGAGCACATTCCGCTGTATCTCATTGTTTAGTGCAGTCTGCAGGTTTATATGGCGAAACTCACTAGAAATTGCGAAGTGGAACGACAAAATCGACAACCATAGACCAGTGCACATCAATTGTCAGGGTAATTCGTACACACAGGGGCTGTTTTCATTTAACTGCTACCGTCTCTGCGAGTAGCATTACCACTCTACTGAAAACCTGCCTCACGGCAGCCATGAAAAGCATGTTTTTCATAGCCTCAATACCAACTCATTCGTCACCAACGGGCCATCTACATGGGCAGAACGGAACGACGATTACGCAGTCACATTAACGAACATATTCCAATTTGGGTCCGTGAAACGCCACAGATACAGCAATGTGTGAATCCGGTTAGAAAATAACGCCACAGAGCCAGTCACCCATCGTTCTACACTTGACTTCAATTAAACCTAGAGGAAGCCTTCGGATAGGTTATGCAAAGAACATTCGAGGACCACTCCGATTTGCAGAAGCGGTAGTCAATAACCGGTGGAAACCCTCTGTTTATACAAAAAGACCTGTTTATCAGTACAAGATTGCCCAGATAACTGAGGCGCATTTGTGTGGTCATGGTTTCGGTTCACAACTCCTAGTGGACTTCACTAATATAAGCCCGTAGACCGTAATGTGCATCCTGTGGGAGGCAACGAGATGTGTGACATATTCATCACTAGACAAAACCACCGCAAAACTCGACAGTAGAAACCTGAGAACTGACTGACTGATATCTATGTAACTAAAGTGGGAAACCGTATATGTACTTACTGGTCTTGAGTTTGTCAAAATGAATCAAATTTGCTACATCCTAAAAGCCGACACAACAGGTCTAACCGGTGCACATTATGAATTTTTAAAACTTTGATCATCCGCCGCGGAATAAACGATTCCCAAAGTAAGGATTGACAACCAGTTGCCAACGGTCTGTGTACCTAATAATATGAGACATAATGTTCGAGGTCTCAAATACTGTTCACCCCCACTGAAAACTGACGGGAAGCTACTATCTGCGTTGCGTAATTCTTTCTTCATAGGCAGCCATTTCGACAACAAAGTTGTATGTAAAACATCCAGAGGAAAAATGAACGAATGAAACGCCTAGCGTCTATTTTAGTGTTCCGCCAAAAAGCAGCTACAAAAACGTGTTTGAGCCGTTAATCATCATTCACAATCGATCAAATTTCAATTATAAAGAGAATCCCTGGCAAGCATTTTCACTAAGTTAGAAAGTTTCGCTTGTCTAGGAAACCTCACTCCTGCGATATCATTGATTCAGAGATTAAAACTTGCAAACTGATCACGCCGTAGTTCCAACTCGTGACTGTCTCGTATAAATCATTCATTTGAAACCTCATCACAGTGTACGTGAAGACCAGAAATTGGTGCCTTCAACATACACAGAATCTAACTGTTTGACAAGTACTATACACACTCAACTGGTCGAAAAACGTTGCTGTTTAACACAACTCGAAATCCCCGAGCTGGGATCAACTGAACGTTGAAAAACCAATCGAAATTAGTCAACACATATGTGTACGCACAAACACCTACCGTCATCGGAAGATGATAACCAACCAGCACTAGCGTAACTCACTTGTATTTCCTCAGACAGCCGGTTCGACTACAATGGGTTGAGCACTTCTGAACGCTAGATTAGCATTTCGTCATAAAGTAGAACAGCCCATCAGACACGACACCACCAAGTCCATTACATGCAGCAGTGGGCGAGTCGGATCACATGAATTACTGTTCCAACGGGTGCTCAGGAGAGGACATCATATCGAGCGGTAATCTGACAAATTCTAAACAAATACTTTAATGAGCCGAATTATAAAGTTTTCACGCACCACGAAAAACTGATTGTTATCACCCGACCATGATATTGAACGTAGCAGAGAGATCACAATCCTTCAGACTAATTTGGTCGGAAACAAGCAAATGTCCTTAACGCTACGCCTTAATGTCTCCATGATTTCGAAGTGAATATGGAAATGTGTTTCAGAATATTTCAGGAATAAAATTCGAAGAATGTATGTCCATTCAAAAATCCCACTTTGGGACACTCCTTACCGTCCAGATATCATTCGAAAAAGCTCCCATAGAATTTGATCGTGTATCTTCTTGATGAATGTGCAGACATAACAGTAGTAAAGGTATGAATGGAATCAATAATACTGTCCTGTAAAGCATGATATTGAAAGTCCAATTCAAACGTTACTTCGCTATTCTGCTTCGCGCTCACATCATATAATATTCGCTCGTTTATGTCAGTTAGCCCTTACTATCTAGCCTGCTACACGGGCTGTGTTGACGGCCTGTTAGACCATGCATAAGGATTTACGTGTGTGCATTTGTAAAGCAACGGGTGCGTGTGCGCCCATAATGTATTTGAGTGGTACTGTATATGAATCTACTGTGGTTCCTGTGGCCCACGCATAAGTCACGATCTGCAAAAGAGAGAAAAATGATCATCCAAACCGCGGATTGGTCTATGGTCAATAGTAAACCCGGACCACCGCAATCCAACCAGGTTACACAGCATACAACCGAAAGACAATCAGCGATGATTGACGATTACTTTATTAGCTAGGCGTTGGTGAATTTCACGGCCTCACCTAAACCTCATGAAGATTCGATTGTGCTACACTGCTCTAGGATGTTCAATAACATATATTGGCCTAATGATTGTCATCGTCTCGCACGGCCAAAATTTGTTTCGCTTACTAACAATTCAAACGCACTCACTTACAAAATAGACAACTCATCTGTATATCACTGCGCCACTGACCTTACATTAGGCACGACCAAATTATCATATGTGAACGCTCAATCACTTTGCCTTGTGAGTAATGATCAGGTTGCTCGATCGTCTGGATGGCAGACACAGTTACTGTCTGTTAACTCCAATCGATAACCCCGTGATTACGACTTCCTAGACAGGTTGATAGCCCCGGTCCCATTCAATCTGCCAGGCGATATTTTAGATTACTGATGAGTAGTCGGTGATTTGGTTAATTACACGTTGAACATCATCCACAATTGATCACAGCTGTCGCATTCCCACAGACATTGCAGTCGGCCACTTTCGAACAACAGAATCACTAGACTCGAGTTTCGCTTTTATTAGAGCAGCTCGTCAGTAGTGCATATCATCGCCACTGCCCAGACTAGAACTCCGGCCACGCTGTTCATCAGGCAACCGTGTTCACCACTGCGCCATTAGCCTCATATCAAGCACGACCGAATTATCATATGTGAACGCTCAACCACTTTCGCTTGGGAGTAATGAGCAGGTTGCCCGATTGCCTCGACAGGAGACACAGTTACTGTCTGTTAACTCCAATCGACGACCCCTCGACTAGGACTTCTCTTCAAGTTGGAATCACAGAAATCATCGGCTTGTTGAGCGGTTGAGCTGCGATGAGTAGTGGGGGATTTTGGTTTTCATACAGACTGAACATCACCCACAATTGATCGCAGCCGTCGAGCGATTGAGCGTTCACATATGATGATTCGGTCGTGCCTAATGTGAAATATACGCTCAGCTAGATGATCAGACCAATCGCGTGCACGATTAACCTGATTTACTACGTGCAATTAGCCACGAAGACAGCATCATCGGAAATTGAACAAAAAACGCACCTTGAGTTGAAACATGTATGCAAATAGTGCTTAAAAGTGAGATTAAATGAGTCAGAGGTAGGAAGATAACTAATAACGTGCACACCGAATTGAAAAGTGAGACCATACATACGATGAAAAGCGTGAAAAGAAGACGTGTATGTCTGGGATGAACACGGCTACAACAGCGATTAAACCATGGATAAATCACAGATATAAGGGGGCCAGTAGACAGGGAGGAGAAAACCAAAATGATTTGGGTTGGCAATTCGGCGATATTGCCAAAAATACGGTGTTCGGCGTGAGATACTTGATGAGAAGACAGCAGAAGAGAATCAACATTGAGGAAGCAGTCACCTCCAGCATATTCACTGGAAACAGCACTGAGCGGAGTAGAGTTGAGGGGATGACACAACAGATTGCAGAGGTCTACTGTAGAGATCTGTAGGTCGCAGTCTAGCTACGCAGTACGCCATCGAAAGCCGCGTGCACATGTGGGTACACATCCACAATGCGAGATTTAAGCGACAGCTGTGAAAAATTTCAAACAAAACAGAAGGGGCAGTTTGTGAGGTGAGTGATACATACGGTTTGTATGCAGTGAGTGTACGAACAGGTGATACAAACTCTAGAATATGTTCCGCGTCCCTTTTCAAAAATGACTAAATAATACAATTACTCGGAAACATTGCTATATGGAATCAGATAAGCGGCTCACAAACTGGGAAACAACGTGATACAGGACCATGAAAACATGTGTTTACCATGTACATAGGATTGCCCGGTTGAATCTTTAACTCAGCCAGAATCCAAATATTGTTTGTGGTTTTCATGGTCAGATAGAGCATATCTTGACCGTCCACATTACGTTTGGCAACCGTGAATATGTTGTTCTGCTGTAATTTGCGGCTACAAGCGTCTGTGAAAAGAAATTATGAACAAGAAGGTTAGTATATGGTCAAAGAGACCGAGTTCCATAATGGCAACAATTAGAACAGTCGAGCACATTGACCTTCACACACATATATGTGACCTATGTATTATTAAATAACCACGAATTGCATGAAATATGGAAACTCGGATGTCGAAACCAATGAGAGTAAGCTGGTAATTATGTAGTTAACTTGGAGTCAATGTGATAGAGGGAAACTCACTGTCCTAATGTTTATAAGTAGAACAGACCCAGTAACCTGCAGCACACAAGAAATGAGTATTGGATCAGATGGGAATTGAATCCTGCATCATACACATGGAAAAGTATTCGAAAATCTGATCCAGTCTTGAAGGTGACTAGTTGTGTGCCGGGTTCAATTTAGCTAAAGCCCAATTTACAATGGCACTCTCACTAAATCGATGTGATACGGATCATCACATCAGCTGCTGCTAAAGGACTATCGAGTGTGTTGATGTCAACATCGAGCGCAAAAACACCACCAACAGGATAATGTGTAAATACAGACTGGATGATGTCAGGACTTCAACGAAGCAATTTTTCCTTCATGCGAACAGAAAAGGAGAATAAACGCAGTGTCTCAAAAACTGAAATTTGACTGTTCTAAAACAGAGTTCTTTTTGTGTTAGAAATGATTATTATCGTTCTCTTCCAACATCTCGTTTTTAGACCAGAACTGATAAGTGGATGAGCACTAATGTGTACATCCACTTGACGACATTGCCTGGAAGATGTGCCTCCAGTGGTTCGGGTGCGCTCGTGTTCTGGAGGAGGATCCGACGTACCTCTCGCAACCGCATCTAGTGCGTCTAGAAAGTCATCTACGTTTTGGAAAACCGCCTTGACTGGGGACATAGTGTGAACGAACATAATGACCCGGACTTCGCACCCACTCAACAGCCGCCTTTCCTATACTAAGGCTAGTCGGTAAGAGCGTCAAACACTTTTTCAAAAACAAAACATGTCTGAAATACACTGTAGATGTTTTGAATGAACGCAATATGTGATTCCTGAAGTCCTTATAGTCCCTCAGTGTCACCAGGTTAGCATGTACTTACTGATTACACATTCGTTCTGATAGCGTGACAGTACGGTTGTGTCACAGAAATATACAATTTGTAAAGAACCTATTCGTCTTCGGTTGCTTATACCCTGCAGTGAAAGAGAGAACCAATTTTATCAAGGCTCTATTTCGGTTTGTTTGTGTATATCAACAGATTCAACCTTGATGACCAACCTTCAAATATGATGAGGAATCGATAGCACGAGTAAACCGAATCTTACAATTATTCGGTACACTATTTCATGACGTCTGGCACCCGGAAAATCTCAGCAGAACAGACACAGAAATCCTTTTGCTCGATTTCATGCTTCTATTCCAAATTAGCGTAATTATGCTTTAACTACACTATGCACGCGGGTCCAACCCAAATGATAATTCACAAAACAATCAAAAAACGCTCAGCAGGGTCAATACATATCAGCACTTCGGTGCGTTCTTAACTCTGTATAGTGACGACATAAATTTTGGTAGGTCCCGGGAATGAGTGAATGTTCGATGAACTATGTGATAACTGTTGTGAAAAAAACTATATGTTCGTGGATAACGTCTACGGAAAAGCATCCTAGTCTCAGACACCCCCTTGAAAATGGTCGATCTAAGATAACCGTTGGCAGAGTAAACATGCGCACTCTCATGACAATGAATAAGGGTTCTTCGCTTCTGGTTATAGTATGAGTGAGATCAGTAATTTCTCAGCGTCCTTAAGCATGTTGAAACGATACATGAATAACCTGAAGACAATATTCGGACTGTATTCACAGATGAGTGCCTCTTCGGAATGAATGGCGCACGATTGAACGAATGGATTGGATCATGACAAATTTGCTTGGTGTGAATTTATGTTTGGTCGAATCATCCGTACAGATGAAGCGATGTTAATTTTAAGTTACCGTAGTGGAAACAATTATGGGTTGAGGATAAACTGTCAAATGCCTTCAATGCAGTTCATACTAAAACAAATTTTGTATAAATTACAGGCTGACCTTGCCAGTCTGACTAAACAATCTTTGTCCATGTCTACTGTTTAACCTGTAGCAGATTAAAGGGGATTTTTTGGCTCCGTGTGTACAGTGTGGATGAGACACAATGTAGTTTGATGGTTGCGGTGTGATAGGCAATGTTGGTCGTTATGAATTGACCACTCAAAGTTGGTCACGACATTCACACTTAAGTACACTTTCCAGCTACCACGTTCCCGATAAAAACACCAGTTGTTCTCCACACTTAATGAAGTCGGTGGGTTCAGTCTGAGTGAGAAATTCAGATTACAAAGGCGTTAATCGAAATGGATTGAACAGTTGTTGTATCACACTATTCAGCAGGGTTAGGCAATGAAAATGGCACAACCACCATAGTCAAATCCCGCCTTCGATCATCATCACAATTTGGCACTCGGACTGGAAAATAGTACTCGGAAGACAAAGCTCACGCCTATTTATGGTGAACATAAGTATAACGCAGCAACTATCGCTGAGGTGTCTACTTAATTTGGTTCGAACACTATCTACCAACTGACAGCTTTTGACACGGTGACCTGACAAGTTCATTTGGAAAGGTAAGACCTTCACTAATCACCGACTATGACTTTGTACGATCCTGGATGGAATTACCCAAACTCCTCTGAAACCGCATCAGTGCTTATGCCAGGTGAGACGGTACCTAATTGTAAAGATGAGTGGGGTCTACTGCAATACATTCAACGACATAGACTGTACAATCCTTCACTTTGTCCGGAAGTGGCTCAATATTCTCAAAGACACTCCAATCAGTTACATCCACACCCCCAATTCGCTTCAGGGGACTGGGTGTTCCGAGGTTAACTATCAATATCTCATCTGTATGCAAATCAAGAACAGAGAGACTGATCTCCAGTCAATACCCAGTTCTCCGGAACTTAGCTAGACTGTCCGTTTGACAACATCATGAGACAGCAACGTCCCGACACACATTCCAGGGTAAGATGATAACGAAGAAAGAAGATGCTCTTGCGGCGTGGATAGACACACCTTATCATACATTGCATGGTACTGGTCTTCACTTTTCAATCATTGACTGGTCTACGTGGATCGCATCCTTCCCACGATCCTCATTCGTGTCATTCAGTTTCGAGGCGGCCTTCTACGAGCTAAGATCCGAAATCCTCCGGGTGCCCTAGGTGACCAATCGGTTTCTTGCCGTGGCAACTGCGGTCAACCAAAAGGCCTCGGTCATATTTCTCAATCATACTGGATTGCACACGATGCGCGTTATGCTCAGCATAACCGCGTAGACAATGACCTAACGAAAAGATTATGCAATCTAGGCTATGAAGATTTCGACGAACCATGAGCGGCAATGCCAACAAAGTTCATCGTGTTCGATATGACTGCCGTTCGTGACGACAAACATGTGGTGCCCGATAACAGTATTGCGTATAGCTAACGAAGTCAGACTATCTAGACTGACAAGATTGGAAAGTACGAGATGGATCATCACAACACCGCCATTAAGTCGGTCTTCCATACCACGGGCTGTCAAATGGATTCAGACTCACACACCTATGATCATGACAGACCACGGAATCCTCCTTTCTCCTCCTCCTCATGTAATGTCATTCTTCGATTATGACTTTTCAGTTAGGCGGTTAATGATTTTGGCTAACAGAACATTCTGCATTCCCTAAAAACTCAGGATATTCTTACGCAGGGAACCTGGGGGTTAACTGACACACGTCCTATTATGAAAAAACATTTTCATGTCCCGAGGAGTCAGAGTTGATTACCTTGGCACTCCTGTGTCACGAAGAGTCATTACCTTTGTGAAACTGCTTCAATCAACTAAGTTTCCTTTCCTCAACATGTCAAATGACTATGGTGTTATCTGCTTTTGATTGAAAGGATATGTTAACTGTTTAGCATTGTAGATGAAGCAACTCGCTATATTTGGTAACCAGCCTGCTTAGAATTTTTTTTGTTTACGCTGCTTATTTTGTTGCCACCGATTGTTTTCTTTAAATAAAACTGTGTAATTTGACCTTAAATTTAAATAGTAAGCCCAAATACGTTTTTTGAACATGAGGTCCACAAGTGTACGCGAGTAGCCGGAAGATGTTTAAAATCAACCGAGAATCTATAAATTCACAACTTGCAAGCATTCGGCAACTTAACTTGGTGATAACGTTTCACTCTTGATATGGAAGAATCATCATATCATATGAATCGGTTACAAATGTGATGGCACTCAAGGCAGGGTAGATATGAGCGACCAAACGAACTAGAAGGCAACAAGACACAGGTGAACACTAATTTCGAATAACTAACTACGACAGATTTGGGACATGTGAAGTCAATACAATCGGTGAAACAGATTAGACAACGAATCAGCCAACTTTGAGAATCGCAGGAGGTGAAATCAGAGGTCCGCTGAAAATGGCAATCCATCCAACCATCAATGCAGGCCAGGTTGATTGGCCGTCAAGTGACAAAAGTTTGGCGCCGTCAATTACATTCACAGTAAGTTTGATCCTCTCAAGACCGTTGGCCTCTGAGGCAAAGCGCATTTGTGTAGTTCTAAACCTTTGTCTAGTTACTTCGGTATTTCAGAACATGTATCTAACACACAACCAGAGATTGCGAAATCGCCGACTTGGCATTGAAAATTCAACTGGTTTGATGAAGCTTCGTGTTAGGAGTGAAATATTACCAGTAAACAAAATTACCGATGGATTACAAGTGACTCCCAAATTACACCTAGCAACACTTATGAACACCACTATCCACATGCCGGCATAATGTCTTCTTCAAGCAAATTAACATAACTCAGTCAATAGCCAACACTCCAAACTGCAGTCTAACATAAACAAGACAGATACACACATGCGTACAGTATCACCGGAGTACAGCAGTGATGATTAGCAAGTCAAACTGAGTAAGCCATGAGACGATATACATCACAAGGCTAATCGCATGAAACTGAATGAATCGAAAACCAAACACGACTGCGATCGATACACCAATTGGTAGCGGTCATTCGCGTAGACAGACAAAGTCACAGTGATTTACAGACAAGCAAGTTCATAAAAGACCAATGAAAGACTGACCAGCATCCAGGTTGATTTGGTTTAACGTGAACTGCTTTTCGCTGTCGCTGGGGATATCCTTCCACGTGGCTAAGAACACGCGCTTTTCCATTTCCCCATCTTCAACAAACAGAACATGCATTGGAACCAGAACGGCAAAATAGAAAACGTCAATATTGTTTTTCACGGCCACCTGAAACGGAACAAACGAGTTATGAAGTGTTAAGACCTCCGGGTTGTTCTATTCGAAAGGTATCTGATGCTGAAATGATGCACGAAGCACAATCACTAGCAAAGATAACAACACATGCTGATGTTTCATTGCCACACAACCAGGAAGAAAGGAGCAAGCCATAGCCAAACGAGAAAGGGTAAGAGAGGAGATCTAACTAATGAAAATAACTGTCCATACTCAAACATTCAACATCAAAGTCCCTATGGATGACAAATAAACAACCGAGTTACAAGTGAAGGTAAGACATCATTAGTGGGACAGCCTTTTTACGGTTTTCACTGTCCCTCGTCACTGAGTACAATTATTTCGCAAACAAATCGGTCAAACAATAACATTCAGACTACTGAATCCAGCTCACCTAAAGCCCCCAGCCACCAACTCTGTGGATCGCAAGGGTCCTAGTCTAAGAGACGAGATCGATTTATAGTGCTTAACCGCATGGTCGATTACTTTAGTTCTTTACATTAAGTCATCATTCCTCTCTACCTCGTACCTTATGCCGGTCGAGCATGGCATCCGCAAAAAGTGCTTGGGATGACAGACGCCTAGTTGACTCAATCATCTGAGTATGTGCTTAAGGCAATAACACGAAGCTCTACTTTGCTACGGTACGTGAAAACATGGTGAATCACAGAATGCTTGTTGCAGTCAACATAGTTTGGAATCATAACAGAAGAGTTCGCACAGGAAGGTTTCAAATAGAACATCATTGTGACAAATCTTCATGGAGAACGTACTTGGATTCAGACCACGTGTTCGTACGTTGCCATTATGCTCTTACTTTCGATGGGTAACGGCCTCACCGACAACAACGGCTACCTATTAAGAAACTGGTTATACCGTCGGTAAAGCATAATTACCAAACCAGCTCAGAAAGTTGTCTCAGTAGTACTCACTCCGAAGATCCTAACAGCTGTTCGACCGAGATCTCACAAGTTATTTATGAAGCAGGTACTGTAGCGTGCGACACGGAGGCTCATGAGCTGAACAAATATTAGATCTCGCAGAAACCTCTGGAGTTGTTGAATGTCAGAAGGAACATTCTTTCTGACAGTTCATATAACAAGTTTAGCAGATATCCATAGGAAGCTGAAGCACAATCTAATCGCTCATCCTGAGATTTGATTAATGGAAGAAGTTGAGGAAATGGAAACTGCTTTTGCTTTAGGGAACATTGGTAAACTGTGCAAGTTTATCTGTGCTACTGGTCCCAGACGACCGTCTGTCAGTGAGGCTATCAGCGAGACCGATGACACACTCATCTATAATAGGTCCAGAAGGTTAGGATGCTGGGCGGAACACTTTGAGGATCAATTTAAATGGCCTCCTGATTCAACTGTTTTGCCGCCACAAACTTGTAATGTAGCACCCTGGTCGGTAGACTTGGAACCACCCACTGAGACTGAGGTCCGCAATTGCATCTCGACTCTCAAACGTAATAAAGCTGCTGGCCCGGATGATCTCGTGTCGGCACTTTTCAAAGAAGGTGAAAAGACCATAGTAGAGGCGTTGACCCAGTTGTTTCAATTTGTTTGGACAACGGAGACCATCTGTCCGTGTTGCGGTCAAGCGATAATAGTTCCTATATTCAAGAAAGGTATCAGAAGTTCTTGCGAAAACCATAGAAGAATTAGTTTGAGCTCAGTCATTTCTAGAGTTCTGGCATCCATTATACTTCGTCGACTGACCACAGCTCGTGAGGTAAACACTAGAGAAGAACAAGCAGGGTGTCGGCCTGCGCGGGGATGTATAGATCACATTTTTACCCTCCGTCAAATTCGGGAACAGCGTCATGTGTACCACCGGCCAACAATCGTCATATTCCTTGACTATAAAGGTGCGTTCGATTCGGTGGATCTATCTGCACTTTTAGAGTCACTTAAACGCAGAGGTGTACCGACTAAGCATGTGAATATACTGTCGGCGCTTTACTCCCATACTTCGGCTCAGATTAGGGTTTACGGTGAGCTGTCTAACAGTTTCACCATCAGGAGCGACGTACGTCAACATTTTTGTTCAACCTCATCATGGATGAAATAATGGAGGACTGTTTGCGTCACTCAGATTATGCCGGTGTGGACCTCCTACCTCGTGGAACACTGGCTGACCTAAATCATGCTGATGATAAGGTGTTGCTGTTTGACAACTTTCAAGCGGCACAAGCAACGCTAAACGCAATTTCTCGTTCTGTTAAGTACCTCGGAATGCGCTTTACAGCCTCAAAATGCAAACTACTTCTGCAAGATTGCTGTGATTACGTAGATTTAATGTTAGATGATGAAGTCATGGAGGTTGTTGACCGGTTTGTATACCTGGGAAGCTGCATCAGCGGCGAAAATGGAGGTGTGGGGAATGAAATAGAATCGGGTACCTCTAAGGCTAGAGCAGTGTTTGTCAATCTGAAGCACCAATGGCATCAGAGAACTATTTCTCTGAAGCTTAAGGGTCGTGCATATCAGACATTATATATATATATATATATATATATATATATATACGACTGACACTCGAGAAAAAGGCAAAAATTAAAAGACTTTCATATTGATAATCTTTCGTTTGTCAAAATCTAACAATCCTAGATTGTATTTACCTGCAAATTCATGAGGGGATCCATTTTTTGCACATTTCTGGTAATACACAACGGTAAAGTGACAGCAAGAGGTTGGCGTGGCAACAGGGGAGATGTGATTTGTAATGGCTGAGCAGGGGCCAAACCGAAACTGTTCTTGTTGAACTGGATAGCGAAACCTGTCATTGGGGTCAGTGCATGATTGGTCAAAATCAGATTCATATTGATCAAGCCTGGACTGGTCTGACGTACGAAAGTGCCCTGGATCTCCAGACCCTTACCACGACTGGATTCAAGCCAAACGGACATTGGTGGCTGATAGGAGGAATTGGTAACATCCAGCCCGCCACGACCAGAATCCAGTCCGCCAAATATATCAGCCAGCGTGTCCACGGCAGACGAACTAGAAACAGTAGCTAGATGGGGAAAAAACAGCAAACCAAATAACCAAGGCTGCTGTGGACAATCAGTTTAACAATAGTACAGATATCATGCAGGCTTAGGCGATTATCAGAGATCGAAAGTCAGAGAAGAGGTGGACAAAACGAAGAGCAGTGTGCGTGTCATAAACAGTCAACCGCGCTCACCACTTTGTGTAGCGCCGCTTGGTGGAAGCAAATCATCCAGACCGTCTCCAAGCAAGTCGGCTATCATTCCACCACGCCCAGAGTCAACCGGTAACGATCCAGAAAATTGGGGCGCGACAGGTGCATATGCGGTCGGTTTGCCACTCACATCAATGTCCAGTAAGTCACCGATTAGGGTTTCCTGAAGAGGGAGAAGGCAACATGTAAATCCCCGAAGTGAAATCGTAAACCTTCAAGCCGTTCGGATTGACAAAAGCCAATAATAACAAGAGAGAACGGGGAAAAACGAAGGGGGTTTGAGGTAGGGTCACGGATTAATTGGCTAACTGAATGTTTCAAACCACGTAAACGTTTCACATACTAACAATTCAATCAACTATGAATGCATATACAAGTTAAGTCGAACTTTAAGTTTGTGCAACACAACCGTTAGTGACAGTCTGAATGTCACCAAACCACTTAACCCTAAACAATAAGTTTCTATGTTGATAGGGTTCGAACTTGCGATCTCTACGCTGAAGGTCATTGTATTTACTGTTTGTGAGTTGTCGGAACTCACTAGACAGAGTTACCGTTTCTGACCAGTTCAGTGTGTACTGCCTTGATGAGCCAAATAGAGCCCTCTGTTAACAGTTGACTTCAGTGGCTGTTAAGAAGTAATGGGCAGCGGTTTCGACCTAGCTAGGTACCATTAGCACCACACACAAACACAGGGAACAACCTGTAAATGAGCGCCAGAATAGTAGTCCGGGAATTTAGCTATAACAGGCAAAGCCAGACCTTCTGGCTTCGTGTACCCGTTAAACTCGTAAACCAACTTTGTGCAACGTGGAGACACCAAGGGACAGCGTTCTTCTGAAGTAAGGGTTCCAACGATAGTAATGCAAAAGGAGACAATAGAAACAAGCGTGAGCCAAAGGCTCAGTAATACATGCACACGACTTACACAACCGAAAACAAAAACGGCGTCAACAACACGGCAGCACGCTGTGTTACATAGCTACTAGACCAGAGGATCGCGATCACTGGGGTTATAGGAATGTACGTGAACTACTTTTCCAAGGTGTTGTATTTGTTTATTTCAAATCACTCTCATTCGTACATGGAGCTCCGGCAGATGCTTTTCCGTTTGTAGGCTAATCAGAGATGTGGTCCATTTTAGCCAGTTAGAAGGTGAAATACAATAGATGGGTCAAACAATGAAGACAACCTGTTGGTCTTTCGTTGTCTTCAACACTTCAGTTGCTGACTGACTGATGCTAATAGCAAAACTTCCGTGAACTTCCATCTGAAGCAAACAACCGTTGTGCAGAACTCATCCATCGTAGAACATAACAAGACAACAAGAAATACTACCCTAGGTAGCAATTTACCAATTCAAGCGTAGGGAACATGAAAGTTTCCAGACACTCGCAATGAAGTCGGATCTCCTATGCACCTCACCTTTCTATCTTTGTATCGCATCGTTCGTTTCCTAAGTGAACCATGCAGCGGGCTTGATACTGCGCACTAACAATGACCTACCAAGTGATTAATAACAGGACCAAAAGAACGAAAAACACCAACCTGAGTAGGAATCACAGTAGGCATACTGGACTGTGCATCAGTTTTGCCCATACTCAGTTCTTCGGCGGTTGAATGCATCGCATGAGCCGGGACCAACTGACGACGAGTTGTGTGACGTCCATCTACGAACGAGCTTGGTGGTCGGTGATGCACACTAGCTAAACTAGCCAAATGACAAATCAACTCGTCCAGCAGTGCCGGTTCAAGCATGTCTGTTTCCTCAGAAATTAGAGGCTTTTCGGCTAGAACAACCTCTTTAGCGGCGGCCGGATCGGTGGACAATAATCGCCAGTAGATGTAGCCACGATCGCGCAAATCAGGGTTGTCCGAATCCTGGGTGGCCAGACCCAAAACAGTTTGTACCAGTTCCTGGAAGAAACGCATGGTAGCGCACCAAATTTAAGTAACATGCACGTAGTGATCGAAAACTAATAACGACCGTCCACAAAGTGATGAAAAACGCACGAAAACATGATAAACGAGCGTGTGAGAGAGTTTTCATCTTATACACACTAACAAATATTTGATAATTCAGACGCGGGAAATCAACAATCGGATCCCCATTGATGGCTTTAAGATTGAGAGGGTAAGTGATTTTGGAAGTAACTGAAAAAATCACCAACACAATTTGAAGAATGAATATCAGATAAAAGTGCAGACCGGAAGAAACGCCTTCATTTTTTTGCTCACTCACTCATAACGGCCAAGAGCTGAGCAGAAAGTATTGTGGCTCAGGCAGACGTTCATCACAGTAGTGACTTAAAACAGTCTAGAAGAACAAAACTTACCAAGAGAAATTAAAAAACGGCAAAACAAGATTAACAGAAAGACCAGAAACGATATGAAGGCAAGCACGCCACTGACTGTGACACAGTACCATTTTAGATAGTGTTTCTAGCCAAGTAACTAAATGGTCACCAGGAATCCAGCCGGAAAAGCGACACCTGCTCACTTTGCCCAATGGAACAGTTAGGGTCTTCATATTTCGTGGCCACGGTGGTGTTAAATCATCACGTGGTATCGGACAACTGTTGGTGGTCGCAGTATACAATGTTTGGTACGGTAAACGATCAGTTGACATATGGAGTACGTGACCCAACTATCGTAGGCAGTGAGATGTGATTAGCTGACCAACTGATCAAATGTTCGGAGTGTTCCGAGATGCGTGCTGGTGGACGGCCGTATTGCTAACGTGATCAGTCCACTTCATGTAGGTTAATCACTGTAAACAACGATGGTTAAATACAGCAAGTTTGTTGACGTCTCGTCGCGAAGAGACCACGTTTCTGAACCAGTGGGCAGAACAGAGCGCTCACACACACATACACGCGCCTTTCTTTTCAACAACAGTCGGACGTTTTTTCGACGTCACAGATAAAAGTTAGCAAAGGTAACACGTGTCTATGCTATCCTCGCTAATATCTCATTAGTCACATTACAGGCTGACGAGATAGTGCCACTAAAGTATGCAAAACTGATAGTAGTCGCAAGCAGATTTTCTACAATAAAAAAACGTCAGAGTGAGAATGTCTCACTCTTGAGGCAGCACATTGCACTCTGAAGGTAAGAAATGCAATCCAAGCAAATTCTACAGTCTGTTGTCTCGCAGATCAAACTTAGAGTGGGGTCCTTTAAGTCGATCCCTATCCGCGACTGAGGAATATCGAGAGTAACCCTTCTCCCCACAAAATATTGCAGTAGAAACATCGCACACAAAAGGCCCATATATCATGCGTTCTGAGATTCGTGCCAATGTGCAGACAATACACCACTAGAGCACAAAACTACAAAATAGAGCACAACGTCAATAAATTGTTTATATGCATACCTGTGTGTCTGAGGGGCGCTTCAAGAATAATTTTACAATGGCTGTTAGCAGCTGCAGCTGAACTTGGGCATTCTCATCCTGAAATCCATCCAGAAATGACTCCAACAGTTCGTCCGCATTATCGATGCGTTCAGCATATTCACCAATGATCCAGATCATGGATCCACGAGCCTCAGGTTCGTCCAAAGTATCCAAGTTTTCACACAGGATGGAAATGATGCTCTCATACTTGTTGGGATATTTGCGGAATATGTCCTAAAAATAGTCGGATGGAAAGTAGTCCACAAACAAGAAATGAGTCCCATGCTTGGCGAATGTCGCACAGTGCGGTCATCAAAATACGAACGAATGACAACCAGCTCGCATCTGTTGGACAACAATGTTTTCTATATACATACTTAGTGAAATCTTGCTAATACAACAGTTATGAGGCAAAAGCCGTGTAAAAATGGTCGAGTAATGCTAATATGTAGGAAAAACTGGGCTTAATTCCAATAATGTTCATAGTAAAACCGGCTAGAGTCAAGTAAAGAGAGTACTACCTCTTCTGACTGGCCGTTTTGTAGATAATACACTGCGGTAGTTAGTCACCATTGTGACCTATTCGCTTTAGGTTTGGGCGACCTGACAGTATCTAGCCCTTTCCTCACATGTGATTTAACACATCGAATAGCAGGAGAGACATTTCTGCAAAAGCTTAAAACTTAATCATATTACGTAATCCAGGAGCTCTGCTTTGATTCATTTCCATACGACTAGAGACGATGGCCGATCATTAGCTAGAAAATTGCAATCCTATAGTATGTCCAAAATTGACAAGCATATACAAGGGTGAATCTTCGGGTTAGTTTCGTCCGTTGTAAACGCGCTGTGACGTACTGGCTTGCACGAAATCCCGGTTGATATTTAAAGCTACATTATCAGTCTGCTCCAACGTTGACCGCCGACAGATAGGTTAGATAGATGAATTAGATGTCGTCCAGTTGACATGCCCAACAGGAAGGAACATCAGCGGAAGGCCGCGTTTGGACTTGTGATCTAAAGTTTGGTGGCAATTCGTGATATGGCATCTAAGTTGTGATCCCAGCCTAGTAGTTAAGATGACCGTTTGATGAAGTAAGCTGAATTAGAAGAAAGAGAAGCGAAGATGCGATCAGCCAAGAAGGAAAGCAAGCACAAACACGACAGTGGTTAACAACTGGGGACATGATGTTAACGCTGCTCACTTGAAATTGACCACTTTAATCTCACACTTCATCACAGTCATCCTCGACAGAAATACATCAGTCGTTGACCTTGCCACAAAATCATGGAAAAAATACAAACCAGGCGTCAATTCATGAATAAAAAGAGTTGGGATAGAATCCAAATTCGAGTAAAGCCTCTATGTTCAAGCCCAAATATGCCATAACGAGTTGCTGACACTCTGTAAATAAACAACGAAACTGCAAACGAAAGTACGACGGAGCCCGCAGGACACCTTGCGGTTTTCACGGCTTAGTATCATTAATTGCAATTACTTCACAGGCGAACTAACCAAAAAAAAACCGTAGAATCCTTGTCAATGAACCTGAGTAGCCGCCACCTATTCTAACCAAGAGGGTCACGACCGGGGAGACAATAACAACATTCGGAGACTAACCTACTGGTAGACGAATTCATTTACCTACACCAACTGTTGGCGTTTCATTCCCACAATTCGGCTCAGGTTAGGGTTTACGGCGAATTACCTGGCAGTTTCGGCACCAGGAGCGGCGTTCGTCAAGACTGTCCACTTTCACCATTTCTGTTTAATTTCGTCATGGACAAAATAATGGAGGACTGTTTGTATCACTCAAATGATGACGGTGTGGACCTCCTACCTCGTGGAACACTGGCTGACTGATCTTGATTATGCTGACGATAAGGTGTTACTGTTTTGACAACTTTCAGGCGGCACAAACAACGGCAAACACTATTTCGCGTTCTGCTAAGTACTTCGGAATGCACGTTGCAGCTTCAAAATGCAAAGTTCTTCTGTAGGATTGGTGTAATTACGTAGATTTAATGTTGGATAACGATATCATGGAGATTGTTGACCGGTTTGCATACATGGGAAACTGCATCGGCGGCGACAGTTGAGGTGTAGGGAATGAAATAGAAGCGCGTATTTCCAAGGCTAGAGTGGTGTTTGCTAATCTGAGACACTTATGGCGACAGAAAGGTATCTCTCTGAAGCTCAAGGATCGCGTATATCAGACAACAGTGAGGGTTGTATTAACTCACGGCAGCGAAACCTGACTGCTCAAGGTAGAAGACGTGAACCGTCTTCAGGTGTTTGACCACCGACGTTTGCGTTCAATCGCATCTACGAGTAAGCAACGAAGAGGTTAGGAAGCGGGTGTTTGACACTGTTTGTCAAACGAGTTCTCTTATTCAGTCACTACATTTGCACAGGCTTAGATGGTTAGGTCGTGTACTAAGGACGCCAGCTAATCGCTTGCCACACCGAACACTGTTTGCCGACGCTTCGACCGATTGGCGTAAGGTGCGAGGTGGACAGATGATGGCGTAGACAAATGAAGTAGTTCACGAAGTGCTTGGGCACTGTAGGTCGGGTTCGTCTCCCGGGCTGGAGCCCTCGCGACTCAGAGAGTCGATCGCTTGAAACTTTAAGTGAGATGGCGGTTAACCGAACTCAGTGGCCTGAATGTTGTCGTTGTTTGTCCGAGTTGTCTGTGAAGTGAGTGCACTTAATGACGCGGGGCAGTGAAAGAGGTGAAGAAGCTGTCTTGTTGATGATGCCTTACTTTCACTTACAGCTCGAGTGTTTATTTGCAAGGTGTATTCGCCTTGATTTTGTATGTTTGAATGTAGACGTAGCTATTTTTAGTTATTAGGTCCCTTCTCCCTTTTTTCTTCTCTCTTCCTAAACAGGGTTTGTTTCTTCTTCTTCATGGTTGTGTGGCAGTTAAGCATCAGGGTGAACCTCACGCATCTCATAATGCTGGGGCTTCTGAAACAAAAAGAGAACCATATAAGGGAAAAACAGGCAGATCTTCGGCTTGGACGCGGACATATCAATCATACTTTTACCTCGTGGTAGACACTGGAGCATCTACAGTCCTTTTATCAGCCAACGGTCATGGTAATTTTGGACCTAAAGACTGCTTTTGATTCGGGTGTCAGACGTATTTTCTGAGGCTGTCTTCGTCACAGAGAAATCCCAATGAAGTATGCCAATTTATTAAAGCCATTACACGCCCACCAAGGGTAGAGTGCACATTTATGGGCAGCTACCCCGGGCGCTTTTCACTTCAAGTGATGTTCCACAAATGTGTCCGATTTCCCCTTTCCTTTGCAACTATGTGGCGGACGATACTCTGGAAAGAGCATCGGGAATTCTTGAGGACCTCGGAACGAGGCTTCTGCCAGGTGGTAACCTGACTGGGAGTGAGTATGCGGACAACATTGCGTTGCTTAGTTCTTCTGCAGAGGACATGTAGTCATGCTGAATCGGTTAAATGGCTGGTCTGTGTGGCATGCACTCCGTACCTTCAAAGTGTAGTGCTGTCATAATATTGGGTTGGCAATGACCCTGTCCTTGTTATTGCATGCAGGCCACCGGAGACTGTCGATCGCTTTACCTACCTAAGCAGTGCCATCTGGTCGACCTGTAATACTGCTGACGTGATGTCTACGAGGATAGTGAAACTGCATCACTTGTGGCGTCGCAGGAACGTTAACTCGATGGTTAGTGACAGAGTTAACAATGCGTGTGTGCGCCCCGTTTTGAACTATGGATCACAGGCCTGGACCATTCGTCCAGAAGATGCATATAGACTCACGGTACTTGATCACTGTTGTCTCCGCCACTTAGCCTGTATCAAATGGACTGACCGTGCGAGCAACGCGACAGTCTGTCTGCGCATATTTGGCAAAAGTGTAATTTCGCGATTGATACTTGAGATGGTTTACTTTGGTTGGGTAATGTATTCTGTATACCGATGAAGAGTCTGCAGCCAGACGCAATTGTTCACAGACTATGAAAACCTTGGCCGTTCTGCTGAAACAGCTGAGAAGTTCGCCATCATGCACACTGCAGGTTGGAAACACTCTCTGACACGGTAGTGTGTTGCAGTCAATGGTGAACCAGTATCTACAAATTTCTCAACTCCTCTTTTTCATGAAATGCAATTGTTTTTTTCTTTTGTTTTATTTCGCTTTCTTCTCTCACTATACATTTAAACTTATTTATCACTCTGCTAATTCGTTGACGATTGTCAGGACCAATGGCAGTCCAGATCACAATACCCACGAGTACGCCTCAAAGCTGAAAGTTATGTCACCTTACATCTTACACCGGTCATCTGGTGACATCGAAAAACAGCATTCGGTATGGTATGTAATCAATTATCATCCCTAACACATAGCTGAAACATATAAGCATACTGGAGTGCATAGAACGTTATACATTTGCAGCAGTCAGATATACACGGGGATCGCGCATGGAAAGAAAAATACAATCGGGTAAAAGTTGAGTTTTCCACTTTTATGGTACAAGATAATCGCTGATATACAACGTGCCGGATGGCAAGCGGAGGCAGAATCCCATCCGGTTGTGCAAACCTATATGACAGCAGCTGGGACAAACGGGACTGAAAAGGGGTAACCCTGTAGTTAGCAACCAACGCCGGTGCAACCGTGCTGTCATCAAAGAGCTCAAGGGTGGACAGGTGTATGGTTCGAATCCGGTCGAAAACTGGATATTTCACATCTGGGTCCTACTAAAGTCATCAAGTGTACAGAGCACCTTAAAGCACAGTCCCAAGTAAGCACATCACTTTATCGAGTACCATACAAATTCGTTTTTTTCCTGTCGCATCCATAACTCAACTCTAAATCACATTGTGTTTTACACTAGTCAAATTTTTCATCCGTTGCTGTCACTTGCTGTCCTCCGGCATTGATGTGAGTGCGACATACTGTAGTAAGATATAGCTGACACGTTAGAGTTCACACAAGAGAAGTAAATCAATGTTCATGCAAGAAATGCAGTCACGATAAACGATGCTGGAGTAGATTAATTTTGAGACGCATGGAACTCGAAATGCATAATGTAGAGGATCCGGCATGAAGACGGTGGACCTGCATGCAATGTGACTAACCTGGAGAGTACCATGATCACGGTGACAGTTACCGGGCCGCGCAAGCCTATTTGGAGGAAGGCTGGTTGAGAACATTAGCCGCCATTGTCTAAATTTAGGCACCCTAGTGATGCCACAATCAATGCAAAACCACAAGTATTTTCAACCCTCCACTGTTATATGCCAGTCAAACATCAGTAACAATTACTGATGCATTGAAACCGATGACGATATTGTGGCCGTACGATTGAGCTGGCCCAGTGTTAAGAAGATATCTACTATAAAACGTGAACTCAAAATTCAAAACCAAGATACTCGGCATGCTTCTCTCCGAAGCTAGGTAAACTGAAAATAACCAGCTTAGGTGCAACACAGACAGTATGATACAAAGCACAGTACTGAGTCTGACAGCGCGCAAGCGGTCGTTCATTGAGATCTAATCGGGAAAACATTGCCTTAATTTAGCTTGAATACAAGATTAAGCGTCAACAGAAGTGCCCGGATCGATAGTCATTTGAAGGTGAGGCTGGTGCATAACCGTACTAAAAATGTAGACTCGCATGTCGGAGGGCAGCACACGCCAAGCATCAGAATTGTGAAAATACTTGTACTATAAGCTCGCTGATCTACTGCTCGCAGAGTACGAACGTTTAAAGCTACAACGCTTATCAGTTGTCTTGGCTTCAGAGAACCAGTACCATCCGAAAATATGGGGAGGGCAGAAAAAGTTGGAGACAAAGTGGAATTAAAAGTTGGCGGCAACTGAATAATGCCAAAATAGGGAGAACGATGACTTCCGATAGTTCCTGGTCGTTTAGGCCACAAGAAGAGTAAATACGATGGACCTCATGAGAGTTACTTGCTCAAAGTGTGACTTACGAGGGAACAAGAAATGAGATTTTCTTTGAAGCACCTTCTGAGATTAATGACTCGCCTAGTAGCGAAGAGCTGGCCTAGCCTGAGGATGCAATAACCATGACATCAGTGTCTGAATTCGGCTATTGCTGTGCCCAGTAGATGTATTCAAAGCAACATCGGGTTTCTGAATGACGTCGAACGGTTCTAGGCCGTACTCAGCAAAACGCTGGCAGGCGTGGTCATCTGATGGGTAGGCAGATTGCTCTTTGGTTGAGAGCATCTTTTCTGCACCCGTTATTCATTACGTGAAAGACAGCAGTGCTGCAACCATACATATGGTTTGTCGCATACTCATAAGATCGTGCTTCAACACCTAAGCGATCTTACGCAGTGCGACGTACGGTTTCATGATTATATCCGGTTTTGTCTGACCACTCTTTTTTGGCCTATCTACCATGATTGCACCTGATAGGCCAAAACGCTAATTGGTATAGACTTTCAGGTGAACGTAATGTTTAAGATAGGCCAACAAGCCCACGGTAAAACGTGGCCCGCGACTAAGCTCATGGTTGTTAGGGAATGAATGGATAGAGAAAAACAGTGATAGCTGACTCATGTAAATCACGTTAAATCAAACTAGATAGTGCTTGGTATACAAAAGTCCTTTAAAAAAAACCCACAGTATTCCGCTCACTTTAATCACAATAATGGCCTCTTGAACGACATAATTAACTTTGGTCTGAATAAGCTCGATTAAAGTGCTCACACACCGCTCAGCAGCCGAATCAATTTTGATGGCACATCTTCCGATGGCTCGCACCGCTTTGCGAACAAAATCCACATCAACCTCCTTTGCATACTCCTTCAATTCGGCCAATACTTGTCCGATATTAGATTGATTGATGAGGCGGATCATGATGTCTAATTTTTCCAACTTGACGTATATAGGATCATTGTACTTAACGAAGAAAACCTGCATGAATTAAAAAGGATCATTAAGACGTGTGGATTAGATAGACATGTCCAGAATAGATCTAGTGAATCATCTAACAGAAAAGACGTTGTGAAAAAAGTTCTGCCAATATCTCGTTTTTGACATATACACACATGAGGTATATAACGACCTAAATGACGAACGGGAACTGTGTAAAACGACATTATAAATGATAACTAGTACACTATCAAACAGAGGTCTACATTAAGTATCTCAAACATTTGCGCAACTTGAGTGTAAATACACGGGAGAAAAAATAGAACGGTGGATGGATGAACCAATAAAGCGTCTGATGAAGAAGTTGAAATAGTAACTTGGTCAGAAGTTAGCTTAAAAGAGGGAACAGAATTTTTGCAGAAAGTAGTTTCGCTGCATTCTTACAACTAGGTTAAAGGTGAGGGAAAAATGACACTTTCACATGCCAAAGACTGAGCGCTCGTCGACTCAGCTGCATTTACGTATGGAATGTTAGGTTTTGCATATAGTTAAAAAATATTTTTTATAATCGTCCCCGACCTCTGTGAAAATCTCAGCTGATATACACACATAATCCTCAGAACCAGGAAACACATCAATACAAAATAGCATTTGCATACCTGTTAAAATGTGGCAAAACAACAAGTTAAATAAAATATCCAGATAGTATAATAAACACTAGCATCGACTAGTTGAAAGCGTTCGTAACGCAGAGACGAAAATCAATTTATTCTGACAGAAGTAAGCAAGAATGAACAGCATCAAATAAGCAGTAACACACGATCCAACTATCACTTCCGGGAGAACTCATAACAGTAAGGAATCAACAAGACGGTCACGACGGAGACTTCGCACAGCGCATCGCGAGCGAACAAGTGCAAAACAGTGAGGATTGACGGACGTTTGAAAAAGTAAAGATTGCTCCAACGTAACAGGTTTAACAAAGTGCGATGTTCTAGGGCTTTAACGGAATACGTTGAAATTACACATCAGAGACAAAATAGTCAATGCAATGTCACAAAAAAGATGACAGTAAAGAATCGGAAATATATGCGTCACAATCACTTATGGAAATAACAAAACACCAGTAGCACGCGTTGATGCTTAACTGCCAAACCACCTCTAGAGAATAAAAAAAGGAAGGAGAATGGACCTAACTACTAAATATAACCATATATATATATATATATATATATATATATATACTCAAACATTCAACATCAGGTTGTCTACACCTTGTAAACAAACAACCGAGCTACAAGTGAAAATTAGGCGTCGTTAGGAAGACAGCATTAACGACTTTCACTGTCTCGCGTCATTAAATATACTTACTTCACAAACGATTTGGCCAAACGACAACAACCCTCAAACCGATTGGTCGCCACTTCATTCAATGCTTGCGGCTATCGACTTTGTGACTAGCGAGTCTTAGTCCGAGAGTGGAATCTGGCCCACGGTAGTTAACCTCCTGATAAATGACTGTTTCTTTACGCCAGGTCATAATCTGTCCACTTCATACTGTCAATCAGCCGCAACAACGGCGAAATGAGCTCTGTGGCAAATGACTAGTTGGTATCTTCAGTAAATGGTCTAACTATGTAAGTGAACAAAGAATCCCGCCTAGTATTCGTTACCATATACTTGTTGGTGTCACACGATGCGAGCAATCAAACGTCGACATCGATGGTCAAATACCTGAAAATGGTTCACGTTTATTCTGGGCGGCCAGGTTTCGCGACCCAAAATTGACACAGCCCTCACATTTACCTTGTATACACGACCCTCAAACTTGATAGAGATGCCTATCGGTTTATAGAAATGCCTTAGATTAGCGAATGCTGTCATAGCATTGAAAATAGGAGGACTTGTCTCATCCTCTACACCTCCGCGCTGTTGATGCAACTTCCAAACACAACCCGGTCAAAACCAGCCATAGATTCTTTATCCAACACTAAATCTAGTTTTCCAAAATCAAGTCGCACTTTGAAGCTGCAAAACATGTCTGAAGATATTTAGCAGTGCATTGAAAAGCACCTAGCATTGTCTAGGCTACGTGAAAATAGTCAAACAATGTCATAAACATAATCAAAAGTGGTAAGTCCTCCTTTACGTGGCGAATACATGCCAACATTTCGTAAACGTCAGACAATACGGACGGAATTTATAGGAGCCACGCTTGGTGCCAACATTATCAGACAGGTTTCTGTAAACCTTAAACTGAGAAAAAATAAAGTGCCCACTTTATATTCACATACTCGTTCAGTACACCCATTTGTTTATCTGTATGGTGAACTGGCTAGCAAACGCATCTGTAACCGAATTCCGGATCGTCAGCGATTTGGCTGATGATCGAAAAATGGGAGTGCAACGGAAAATGAGGTTTGGGGACTTTCATTTCGAGCCGAAAGGACACGCTATAACGATGGGGTAGTCCTAGTGAGAGAAGTACCTAATCCCGAAATGTTCCCTTTGAAATCCGGTATAAAAGAATTCTCATGACGGCGAAGAAAAAAAATCAACCGGCCCCGCAGGTCTACGTTCGCTATGATGAAATGAATACGGTAACTCAGAGCCCGACTAATCTTATGCCACCAGCCTGAATGTCAATGGACACGGTCACATGGCTCATATCCACAGTCATAAACACTGCCAAGCACGTTGAGCTGAATTCATTGTGTATCACTCACTCGCTCGTTACAAAGTGCGCTAAGTTATTGGAACCATCTCTGCGTGAGGACACGGAAAAATATGGGCGTATAATCAAGGGGGATTTGCAAAAAATACACCATCCGGTTGGTTTAATGTGTTTGATGTGGATGAACCAGGGGGATTATGAAGGTTTACGAATAACCCAACCAAATTAAATAGAGCGGTGTTAACTGGTGTCATTATCCAGAACAATTTCAAGATTAATGTTATTCGGTCACATTCAGCTGAATGAACAGTTTTGTGATAGCATGATGTTCCACTGACTAGACGCCTTGTACAGAAACGTTGATGGAGAGATGTTGGAACCGTGAGTTCACAGCGAGTAAAAATCAGTGGATCGTATGATCTCAATTACTCATGACTGACAGCATGGAGCGTATAGGAGTAGGTACGCGTAAACATGGGGAGTGAATGGTCTAATGAGCCAATCGCAAATGAGCGTTCGGCAAATGACGCTACGTGCGGTTCCCCTTTATTTTATTCGAGATGAATTAGTTAAACGAAAGTTTACGGTGTACATGATGAGCTGAATGACAATCATGCGTCGCCTTTGATTGGAAGGTGCCATCTACTTCTTTAGGCCTTGATAAGACAGAAACGGAATTGGTTAAGTCACAAACGTTACAACGGACAAATATCACTGACTTTTGCTGCGTGTACTTGGCTTCGTAATAATCTATATGTTTTATGGGCCTTTTGCTACAAATTACACGAAGAGAGAAGGACAACGTATGTGTCAAGTCAAGATTGTACTGTGTGACAAAAATCATAAAGGGAGTCGGGTAGTTAATAGAGTTTGTGAGCCAATAGTCATAAAAAAACGACGGCCATAAGAAGTTATTTTCAGGTCACACAGCTTTTATTGTAATGACGCTCTGATGTACATGGACGTACCAAAACTTCACCATAAAAAATAGTCGCAGACAAGATGATCATTTAAACATCTGTCAAGTTGGATCAATAAAAAGAGACATGACGCTTACTCAAATCGGACGTAAGCAGCAAACGCACTGATAACGTTTGCAACCGAGTGGGTTAGCTCGTTAAAAACCTAGACTCAGTTTTTCCGAGTGCATACACTATTCATTGGGAGCGTAATATCCGCAAAAACAAGAACCAATGCCATTAAACCACATTAATTGAAGGCACAAGTATAGGAAATGAGAGGACTGAACCGAATACAATCACTCACTTTCATCTCATGTTTGAGAATATCTTTTCGTTTTTGAACAATAAGGTTAATGTTACGCAAGGCGACATATTGAATTTCCGGTTCAGCAGATAACAACGTCACTAGTGGTGGCGCTAATTTTCGTGTAACCGTTGCCACGATTTCCGATTCCGGATCGATGAGTTCCAACATTTTCATTATTACCTTGACCGTAGACAACACAACGGCCGCATTCGCGTGAGCCAATCTGGGTGTGACACGTTCTATTATGCTTTGAGCTTCACGATCATCTACGGGGTTGTAGTCAGCGATTGCATCCAGAATGAAAACTTGGCCCCATCTGAATGAAACACAAGAGGGATAAACTAATTTAAGAGAATACTGCAGCAAGGAAACTATCACAAGCGGTTCCATTTCTAGGTAGTAAGAAATGGTTTCTATTTTCCTGAAATTCACTAACCGGAATATTCGAGCATACACGGTTAGATCATTAAAACACAATAGAAATAGAGCAGTGTTAAAATTTGATTATCGCGATGACGTCGAACATTGTGACTTTGATTGCTCCGATGACATCGCCCCGATTCGCGATGGATAACAGATGCTTTAAGGCGAGTTAAACAGGTTAGCGATATTAACTTGTCAGTGTGAGATACACCTGGTCCGAAAAAAGTTTCAGTTCAAGATTGACAGGGGTCTATATCCATCTTTAATGGAGGTACGTGAATGTAATGTTGTTGAAGGTATGGGCGAGGTGGAAAGTTTAGCAATTCAGAAAACAGAATGACGTTTGCCAAGTTGCGCTACCCGTTGCGGTAGAGAAACGTTAACATTCCTACAAAAAAGCGGATTTCCTTTGCATCCGCGCTTTCCGTCACATGAAACCTAACCTACTGTTCATCAATTGTCCGTCTTTGACAGAGGTTGCTTACGCACGGTTGGTGGTGTATAGTGGAACCTGCGTACGAACAAGACTATGGGGCAACCGATCCTCAATGATAATACTCCGTATATTCTTCTAACCAACACGATCCTTCGTCGTCGACCTCATCGGTTCGGGTACGTAGTGCATTTGTCACCCACGGTTGGAGTCGTGGAACTTTACTTGCGGAGTCAGTTGGAAAAAACAGCGCAGCTGATAAGAAGTGACTTGACACAGGAAACAGCTAACAGTGAAACGTGTTTAAGTCGATTTAACACATCTCCCCCGTACAGCACCCAAAAATCCAGAGCACCGATGGCCACGGCCAGCGCCAGATATGACACGGCATGTAAAAAATTTGTAATAACTTGGAGGTAGTTATCCGCTTCCCCATTTCCTCCACGATATGCACTATGTCGATCACTGCATGAGGCTTTCTTATAATTCATCCTGTTTTTACTGTACATAAGGTAGTTAAAAATGGCGCACGCTGAGTAGTGGACGATTTATCGTGACGTTTTAAATCCACACTAGAATCCGTTATCAAACAAATAAATGTGTTGGAATGAGACTGTTCTGCCGCTCACCGTGTTCGCCTGTCGGTCTGTCTTCGCTCGTTGTTTGTTTCAGTGTTAACGATGCTGACGTAGTGACTGTCTATAGTTACGTGTCGACTGAACGAATTGCGCGAAAAGAGAGCTTCCAGTACAAGTATATACATATATAACAAAATGAACATTAAAATAAATTCGTCGGTGAATTGTTGTCACACTTTAAGTACTTGAAATACTAAGAATCAGTAGCGGCGTCGACCAACAACCGGACGGAAGAGAATCAGCAATATGACGGGCACTGGAGACCGTCCGAAGCTAACGTACTGAACAGCAGCCAATCGCAGATAAAGGAAGACGCAAGAACAACCTGGTTGAGGGCGAACTGTCTAGGTTTGATGGATTTATGTGATCAAACCCGCCTTCCGCTCTACACGGCACATAAACAAGCGGGCTGTCTCCGTCGCAAACTCACAAAGCATACTGAACATCTTGGATGGCCAGAAAGTACCTAAAAGATGGACTAACATACTGATCACCGGCGACAGTCAATCAGCGATACGCGAGATGTAATTCAACTCCCATTTACGTATCAGATCCGAGACGGAGATCCACCTTCTCTCTCTTAAGGTTGGCCTCTCGACCTGAAGTGAGTTAATGAAGTGTGACGGATGCCAAAACCTTGGTTAAAACAAGAGTTATTTTGATTCCTTTATGGTTCCCACAGGTGTCCCAAGCTCCCCTCCTATATACGCAAACTAAAACAAGCTTACCCTAGTTAGGAACGACGACCACAGTCATTCAAGCTAGCCGCAACAGATAGACAGGTTAAGGCTTACATTGATGAACCACTACTCTCATTTGAACAATGGCGATGAGACCCCCAAGGCGCTTGCAGACTTTCCAAAAAAAGTGCCCAAGAAGTATGCTAATATTCTCGAAACAACTTATGGTCAGACCTCAGAGCGGGGCAACGTTCATGATAGTTTAGCGTCCATCTACAGCATCTCATATAGGGGTGTGACAACGCTATCGGGTTACTTCATAACCAAATTTGCAACGGAAAGTGCAAAATGGACTATGAACACAGGAGTGTGCAAGTCCTCCTAGGTATTGGATAACAATATGTATGCAATATTACTCAGATGTGTAGTATTTCAATAGCTCAAAGCATCTTCGACAGATAAGAGGCATCCATTTGTCGACTTGGTACGAACTTTTGATCTAAAAAATACGAGGAAGTGATACAAGGCTATTGAAAACCCGTACTTGTACTCAATTTTGATGATGAAGAGCTGGAGAAAACCGAGGAACTCATCTACCTAGAGGACTGCTTCAACTTCAGCAAAAATGTTTGAAACGAGAGAAAATTGAGCAGCCAAAGCCTAGATAGCGTTTGGCAAATCGCTCAGGTTACGCTACCTGTTGTGACGACATGACGTCTTCTACAAAAAACTATGTGATGCAACTACGTGAGTGGTCCATCTACAGGATCAAGAAACTTAGCCAACCTGCGTGCGAGATATCGTCTTCATAACCTCGGTGTTTTTGAGACATTTGCCGCAAGTAGTCAGAATACCGCCGGCGTCTGTGAAGCGGACGGCTTTTGCCAACTATCGGGCATAGGTCGCGTTTCGCAAGCTCCGGCGAACAGTATATAACTAACGTTTAAAGTACGAAAGCCTTAACATTGAAGCTCGTCTCGAGAAGGTGCCCTCAGACCCTCAGCTAAGGTCCAGAAGAAAAGAACAGCTTCAGTTGACAACGCTATCGGAAATGAAGATAAATGGCAGTAACTGTACTACCCTGAAATAGTCCCGGCGTTTTCACAGCCCAATGTTAAAATGGCTCGTAACAAAAACCCTACCAATCTTTGAATTACTTTCTTTCAAGAGCTCCTTTACGAATGTGACGCTTGTGAGTACCCATCACTCAATTCCAGGAAGCGAACCTTATCTAATTTTCAAATAAAGGTGAAGAATACTCCATGTCTGATAGATCTTGAGGAAGTTAAGCATGTGATCCCCCTACCTAGGAGAAGCTCTTGACAGCCACACAGTTTGCTAACAGATGTCTGGTGCTTTAAAATTTTTATTTAAAAAAAGCAAAAACAATGGAGTGTAAGAAAGATCCATCAAACAATTCAGGAAAGACTACATATCTTGTGTAGTGTGTCAGTTGAGTTCATCTGCTGTGAAGCGCATATACCTTGGAGTCGAAGTGTGCCCCCATGCTATCTGCCAAGAAGTTAGTCGTACAAACGCTAGATGTGATAGACTACTACCCCGCCCCGAACGCCGTTCCTCGGTTTACTCCCAGAAGCATCAACCGAACGGATCAGTGACTGTATCAACGAATACCTGAACACATTCGCAAATGGTTGATTCAGTCAACTACGCTCGCTGATGATCAAACTGGTAACAGCCAGCGGAATGCGGCGGCAACAACTGCGAAACACAAATTAGAGACAAGTTTGACCACTTTGTTCATTGGGTTGACATGTAACCAAAACCTGTGGCAAACGATAAACCGGTACCGATTAAACAAAGACAGCCGGTGCTGTGTGTGTAGAAGATAATGATTTACGCTAAGCATTTTCTTCGGTAACGACCTTCAGATCTGGAGTCTGACGGCTGCTGCTACGGGCATTCGTACGTATGTTTACTGGTAGCATGCGTTAGAAATGATCCAAATTGTTAACACCACACAAAGCTAGTCTTACTGAATGGATAAAACAAGCCAAAACATATCGTTATTGACACACCATTCGCCGAACAGCAAACCTGCTTCAGAACGTAACCTAGACAGAGTCAAGGTGGACCCAACACTCGAAACCTGACTGACTAGTGACTTTAATCTTAACAGTTTTGAGTGGTTTTTAGCGTTGACCAAAGCAGACAATACTGCAGAACAATTTTCCACTGCCAATGACCCTATCTGGTTGGTGATCTTTCACATAAGAGATACAGGCGATGAAAACCCAAAAGATGCTTACTGATTCTTCACTAGTTGCATACCAACCAGCCCTTTACATCGGCTTGTCAGCCCAAGTACTTATAGAACTATGCTTATTTCGACTCTGACCATAAGAACATCAATCAACTATAAAGAATGTTTTAATAGTTACTTGCTAACCAAAAAGAAGCGCGTGAATCATGTGGCAAATTCCTGACGCGACTGTCTAGATGGCAGATTATTCAAAAAGATCGATAAAGCACGATCTTTATTGTTCAACTCGCGCGTTCCCACGTCACGTTCGAGTTTATGAACTGGAACTCCAGTCCACAATGCAGCGGAGGTTTCAGATTGCACGTCTTGTCCACTTCTGTCTAATTTGTGCGTGTGACTGACGCTTTTCGTCGTGGACATTTTGCTTGTCATTCCTCGCCGGACAGTCCGATTTTATTGGGTGATAGTTCGTTCAGTCGCCCGTGTTGTCCTCGCTCCACCCGCTTTGACCATAACTCATCACCTCGTTGAGATATTCCATCGAATGTTGGAATACTCGTGCTTCCGATTCGGTCATCCGTCACAATGCTCCAGCACGATTAGAGTGATATCGTTAGATTTTTCAATGACGTTTTCTCGACACCCTAATGGACGATCACAATAATGCCCACCATTCGAGTGAAAGAGCGATGATATTTTTCCGAATTTTCGTTTCCAACTCTATTATCAACCCCAGATAGTGTCGTTGTGAGTCGTTAGCCACTTTCAACGTCCAGGACAGAAATTGTAAATCGACGGGTACACAAATCAGGAAAATATTTCCTTTCTGTTTCAAACATGAGACACCTATTGTGGTCTGCCTATTTTGTTCGTTATTTATTTCATCCGTATCCCAACTCTTTAGAAGCAATCAAGTTTCACTATCCTAAATGAAATCATCCCATTGTAACATTGCCTGAAGAACAACGAGCTACTTATCGATGTCGAAATTTTACGCACATTATGGTTGTTTGCTAACGATCCACCTAGTCCTGCACGCTTTCACTAAGTATGCTTCTACTGAGACATTCACATAACCGAAGTTTCAAACACAGCGACTCCCGTCGACTAGAGAATCTTTCATTATCCACATGAGTGGTGAGTCGTGGACCTTTAAGCCTTCTAACTGTGTCCATACACTCTCCTTAATCCTTTGTATATACCGAGTAAAAATGGGGTCCAAATCATGATCCGTATTCTGCAGAATCAACCCTCGTAAGACTACCTCATTAACACAACCTATCTTAATATAACAACCTCGGACTATAGACTATCGATGAGGCAGCAAAATGTGTACCTAATCATAAATACTATTTCCAATTTACTCCTTCCGCTACAACTGGGGAAAAGTCACAGCTTCCTTGGCTCGTGCCTAAAAAAAATGGCAGACCTCGGTAGCCATCCACCCATAACTATTGATTTACAACACCTTTCTCGTCGGAATAATGTTACTCGTCTTTTCATCTTCCTCTGCTAGTAGCAAACCAAGTGCTCATAATAATGATGTGAGTGACCTCTTTCGATACTCCGACATGATGGTTACGCTTGTGTGTTCAACTGATCTGCAAGACTAAGCTGATTAAAGCGTCTACCCTTCCAGGTACAGCCATGTCAGACGGGTCACTCGGGAGCAGCCAAACGAAAACCAGTCAGGCCCACAGGTGTGTATCGCATTGTTTCCTGAGACTATCAATAGCTGGTTAAAACCGAAGGTTGATCAGGTAACGATGTGGTTATGAAAAATGAAGGCCTTGACTGTTACAGTGGGCTAAGACAGCAGTGCGTCACGTGCAGATCGGCCTGCACAGCCCAACCACGGATACAAACTGACCACATCGTCGTCAGCAGCCAAATAGACTGTCGATCATTTTTGAGTCACCATCACTACCCAGACCATGTCACTATCCACATTTGTCTCGTAAACACGTTTGCTCAGAGAAGATCCGATCGCAAACGCAAACTGGCCATTGGAAGGTTAACGAAGTGGTCATGAGAAATCCTTATCAAAAATCGCTGGCAGTTACATCTGCCAATATTGTGGAGCAACAGAAACGATTAGTAGGAGGAAACCTCAACAGTGTTAAGAACTGGTTGTAAATGGGTTTGTCGACTGATCCTCCTGGTTCTGAACACGACATGAAATGGACAGTGAAGCAAACCTGGTCTAGCGGACTAAAGAGGGAGAAAATCTATACCACAGAATGGTCGAATGTTGAACTCTCTGACTACATCGTGACTGCATCATCATCACCATAGCAGCCATGTGCCTGACCAAAAGATGCTGTGGCTCGGGCCGCCGCTCACCTTAACATCGACGTGGAATATCCTAAAAGAAAACGTCACTAAGAAGGTTGGAAATTAATGAAAGAAGACTAAGCGGAAGAACTAGAAATGGTGAGGATACAGGTACGCCATTGACTGCGACACCGCCATCTCGGATAGCGTCTCTAACCAGCGGTTTGAGTGATCACGAGGACTACATCCAGGCAAGCGACACCTACCCACTTTGCTCAATGGAGCAGTCGGGGTCTTCATATTTCGTGACCCATAATGCTACCCTGGCGAGGTGGTCGGGCTTGTGTACTGTTTTGATCCGGCGGGCTATGCTGATTAGCACTCCGGTCCTTCCAGGTACAACCTTGTCAGACAGGCCAAAGGGGAGCAGTCAGACGAAAAGCAGTTACACTCATAGGATTGTATGTCTCATTACTGACCGCGTAGGAGTGCTTAGGTAGTCAGGCACGATCCTATGGGTATACAGCAGAACTATTATCATTCGTGATTGCACTGATCGACGAGAAGGTACTCGCGAGACAATTCGTAAAAAGGTGGCTTATGAAGTTACAGCGGTTTGATTTGAACACCCGCGCTTTCTAAAACTGTCTCCATTGTACGGTTGCCCTGGCAAAGCGTCAGTTACTGTAAATCACCACATTCCCACTATTAGTGCATACCGTACACTTAAGAACAGACTTAACAGGAGTATTAGGTGTCCCCATTCCTCTTCGACTACATAATAGTTGATATTCTGGGTTCTGAGGTTCTGGGGAACCTGGAGTGAAATTCATGCCACAAATTAAACTGGCTGGTAATGAGTACACCGATGGCAGTAGTTTACTTTCTACAGACAACAATCAGAACACGCTGAGTGGGCTAATTGCCTGCTCTGCACGTTACGCACTTCGTATCTTCACAAAGTAGTGTTGTTACGAGAGTGGATTGATTAGTATCCCATCTTAGTTACTGCGTACAAACGGCTTAAGATTATTGGTCGCTTTATTCGTCTGAGTAATATTACCACATCAGGTTGTAATACTGCTGACGACATGTTCATGGGGATAACGAAAGTGCATAATGCATTCGCCAATCCTCCATAATTGTGGCGTCACGAAGACGCCCGTCTTATGGTTAAAAGCGAAATTTACAACGCGTGCGCGTTCTGTCTTGCTCAACGGCCCATTAGATCGCTCTCAGTATCCAACCACCACTGTTCCCGACAGTTAGTCTGTATCAAGTGCACTAATCGTTTGAACAATGCGACAGTCTGTTGGCGTGCTCACAGAGTCCTCAAGATCACAAGTAACCACCGAGGTAATGAAAACGTAGTTCATACTGACGGCGATATCATTCTGTACGTCAACGGGGCGCCCACTGTGTCGCACATTGTCCAGTGCGATTGCTGATGGCATGGAAAAACTAAGGCGACCAGACAGCTTGGATATGAGGCACGAACGTTTTGACCACCTTTACGTCACGTGTCGAACATGTGTGAAAGTTCCGAGTTTCCGGCTCGACCCTGTAAATTAACTGATACAGAACATGATGATGAATGTTAAGATTGTTCTATAGGGTTAGATAATCGTTGCTAGTGTTAACGCGACGTCATAATTTGACGTCGTCAGCGAACAGTAATAAAGGGAATGTTTTTTTTTGAAGGGATTGACCGACGTCCTTGTGATACATACTGTAGGAATAATCTTTAAAAGTACGAGGGGCCCGTACTGTTACCTTGATGTGGTGGTCAGGTTTGTATACTGTTTTGATTCGGCGGGCTATGCTTACTAGGACATCGGTCCTGCCAGGTGCAACCTTGTCAGACAGGTCAAAGGGGAGCAGTCAAACGAAAGCCAGTTACACTCATGATTTTATGTAGCACTACTGACCGCGTAAGAGTGCTTAGGTAGTGAGACAAAATCCTATGGGCATATGGCAGATTCATTCTTATAGTTCCTGCACTACCATCTTCCGTATTAAGAAGAAGGCGGGTAGAAAAGACATCCCCAAATAAAGAGCATTCCAATCGCCCAGCAGTTGGCCGTAACTGCCGGCTTGTTATTCAATACGGTCAAAAGACATCGAGTATCACTCAAAAACCTGATTTAGCTTCGAATACATCCACTACGACCAGCAGTGCTCAAAACCACACATCAATGTGTTATTCACTGCGCCTTCGGACTAGGCAAACTCCTCACTTCCAAGTGAACAGACTCTTGAGTCAGTGGCTCTGAGTAGGATCCCCTAAGAAAACCCTATATCTTGTTGTCTCGCAGTTCAGACTTTTGAATCAGAAACTCGGGGTGGGGTCCCACAAGTCAACCTTCTTCTGCGGCATAAACAGCGGGAAGATATCGAGAGCTATCGTCCTCCCGACAGTGACAATATTCAACCACTACGACTTTCTTCTGTTTTGTCCCGTACGGTTTCCGCCTTCTTTGAGTCCTCGGATGATAACTGTTTCTTGAATCCAACACAACTGGTAAACATGGGCGTCTTTAATGTCCGTATTCTCCGACCAGTTGGTCAAAAAAGCTACTCTGAGAAGTACTGCCTCAAGTGTGAAGATTGATGTGTGATGTGTGTCGGAGATGCGGGTCTATGATTCCGGTGACGTTATTAATCTGAGCTCACATGTAGATAACTGTCGATGCAAATGATTCTCACCCAGGGTTTGTGGTGATGCCGAAATCTGAATCTTATGGTCAAGCTAGAGTGGGAAACACACTGAGTTCCAGAACAGAATGTTTGCTCAGTTGGATCCCAGTGAACAGTCACCTGTGCGCCGTCAGACTCAATACATCGGTTCAAGTCTGCCAACGCAAATCAGAAAAGCTCTGTATACTCATTATATCGGCAAACACTCTAAAGGACAGCTGTTCGGATGCTGCCGAAGATGTGTTTTAAGACGCTCTCGTCAATCTTCGCAGGCATACTAAACACTCTGACATCATCATACCAGCGGACGATTTTAATGCTCAGCTTGGTTGTCATTCTCCAGGGTAGAAGTGGCTTGGGGGGAAGACTTAGTATCCGGGCGCAACGCATTGACAATGGCGAAAGACTGCTGCAGTTGTGCGCATTCCACGGTCTGTACATTTCGAGCATCGCATTCCATCACAGGAAGCACTGTGTTATTTGGAGACCTCCGTGTACCTCTCAGCCGTAGACATAGTCATGCCGATTACCGTTATGAACGAGCGTTGTTCGGTCCCACCTGGTTCTGAATATACTGACGGCCGTCGAGAACTTAAACGCGTTGACTAAAAGCTTGCGCAAAGACCATGAGCACCACTTGGTGGAATAGGAGAAAGAGGTGGAAAGAATCTTTGTATCTGGGAATAGCAGAAGGTTTTTCCCCCGATTTTTGGTTGTACTGGTCGTCGAGTCGGTGTAAGGAAGACCACACGAGAGAAAGATGGTCTAATTATCACCAGTCAATCGCGCTGAATTGATAGGTAGGCCGAACATTTTGAGGAAAAGTTCAACTGACCCTAACCAGACTATTTAGACGACAAGACCCGAGTGTCTAGTTATTGCGTCCCAGACGGCCCTCCATCTGAAGCAGAAGCGGCCCTGGAGCCCAATTTATTCTAGAATAGTTTGAAACACTGGTTCCCACTGATAAACTTGAAAAAGGCCAATAA